>VZSC01009399.1:205327-260655 GCA_013398225.1 Steatornis caripensis
GGCCCCTCGTGCTGGGCCCCCCGGGCTGAGCCCCCCGGGCTGAGCCCCGCGGGGTGACCCGTCCGAGGACGCAGCCTCGCCGGCAGCATAGCGCGCAGGGCTTTAGTTGTGCCGTATTGCAAATTCTAGCAATAACACATCCGTCCACAGCGCACAAAACGCACAGCAACTTCAGAAAACGTGCAGCGTCGTGCTGACGGCGCTCGTGCTTCGGTACCAGAAATGTCTGCAATCCCATTCTCCATTAAACAGTTTTATAAGTGATACTGGAGCTTTAAGCTGAGGCTCCCAGCATCTGTAACTCACTAACATCTAAACAAAGGGACACATCTTTTATTTGGTAGATTCCACCAAAACCACTCTAATTCTCTGGGTTCACGACCCACAGAGGGAGTTTGACGCCACGCTGTCCCTTGCCGTGCGCCACGACGCAGCCCAGCCTCGCTGCAGATCGGGCCGCAGCACGCAGTCATTTACTGATGCGGTATTCACGGCAAGAGAAAAAGAGACCTTTCAAATTACGGAAGCTGTAGGCTCTCAAAGCAGATGAACAGATCACTGCAGTGTTACTGCTTAGGGTTACCCATAAACCCAAACAGTAAGTGCTTCGATTTCACAGCGAGCCAGTCGCTCGGTCACCTTTCTGCTTGACTTGACGGACTCTGGAGTCGGTTTCACTCACACGACTATCTTTGAAGAGAAGAAATCAGTTCCCGTGATTTCACCCTCACACACTGCATTCTGGCAGTAGGAGTCATTTAAACTCCTGAAATATTAAACCGCTGGACTGGAGACCCCTGTTTTCCTTGGAATGACCACTGATTTTCCACTAATAGAGATGTAAATGGATCCCACTGCTTTCTAAGTTTTCCCCATTGGTGATCAATTCTGTATCGGTGTTAAACTGACAGTACTGCTCTTTTATAATCTGCTAATTTAAATATTTTTGCATAACATTGCTGAACAAAAATCAAGGAATATTCACAAGTGAAATGCTCCAAGAGTTTATGCATATAATTACTTTTTTCCATTATTTTGCATCCCTCGGTGGCATATTTTAGGCAGAATTTTCTTCAACTCCACTGAGACCGAACCTAGTTTTGTTTTCTCTCACTGAAAATACACGCACCTCAGAAATATTGCAGAAATATAGCAGTGATGAGAAAGTGAAATACAGCAGAATTTTATGTAGAGTTCTGCGCAGGATCCACATGTTTTCCCTGCTCCATCTTCACCTCGGAATGAGAGATGGCACCCAGGGACATGCCACTTCTGGAACATATATGCAGGAACGCCGCGGCTAGTTCTGCGCGGCATCAGAATTCGGCCCAAAATGTGCAATATTACAAATGACCGTTTCTACCTCATTCCTATTACCTAGATAGGAAAGTTCAGGAATGTGCTCTCCAATCCACAGCCCTCTAGGGTAATATTAAATGAACTCCATTTAATAAAACACATTCCAAGTTGTTATTTTGATTGAAGCATTATACTTTTTGTCTTACAGTAAGTAGTTCAGATTTCACTGGGCCACTGAAAATTTTTTAATCAGTCTCTCTCCAAATCACATTTAAAATACAGACCTAAACAACTGTGGCAACAGATACCTTCGCAACACAAACTAGAGATAAGGCATACAGTGCTGCATTAGAGCTGTTGCTGCGTTTATCTCCCGAGTCAGTGAAGGAAATTTTGTCATCCAAAACATCCTGATCGTCCCTTTCGTAAAACATACCACATTCATGAGGGAAATGATGGCACCCCATTTTGTCCTCGATTCACTAAAATAAGAGGTATTTTGATCACAAATGCCTGCTATTATCAAAACACTATCGTGACTTCAACAGGATTAGCTAACGCAGGCGGAGCTGCACACAGGCCCCCCTCGGTCTTTTTGCTCTGCGTCACATCGCATCTGTTTTTAAACACTTTGTCATTTAGAACAGAGGCATCAGACAAAATCCTGCGTCCTGACCCAGGGCAACTGCAGCACTCGCGGGATCATGGCCGGAAGGCACGCTGCCTGAACCCTCTGATTCAGTGTTTTCTCCCTGGAAAACATACGCATGAAAATCACAGACTTGCAGAAGACATTTGAATAAATATTTACACAAATATTGAAATACTTACATATGTAGTTCTGCATGCTTGAAGCGGGAAAACGAGTGCAATAAATGCCATTAAGGTATCAGGGTTCTAGACTAATACACCTTGCATTTCCCATCAAGAGAACCTACTGGTTAAATGGTTAATACTGTCTCTCACTGCGCTGCCTACAATGGGGCGGTTCAGGTAGGATTAGGACAGTAAAGCGTCCGTTCGGTCAGACTGGGCAGCCCTGGCCCCGTCGCCGCTCGCCACCCCAGCACAGCGATGGGGCCGTCTGCCTGCACGGGTGCTGCCACAGCGCCGCAGGGCCACACCGGCCCTCGCCCTTTCTTTCAGGAAGTTTCCAAGGTGGGAGGCTTCCCACCCTGGACAATTCACGCAGTGGGGTGGGAACAGTGCGCCCCGCTCCGCGCAGCCCCTAATCCCAGTGCAAGGCTCTGGACACCACTGCAGCAACAAAGGGAAAGAGCCGTTTCATCTCTCTTTGAGTGCCTTCACACAAACTTTTAACGCGCCGAAGCCCTGCAATCAGAGTCTCGCTCTGGGCTTTTCTTTCACATGTATTTTCACTGTACATTACTTTCCTTCCAGTATGACATCAGTGAGAATCAGGGTGGTGGAACGGGTAGAGCAGCAGCAAGAAAAAAATATCTGACAAACAGCAACAGCCTCCCAACACCCCTTTAAAATAATAACGATTTACCAAATGGCTGGGAAGTTGTTATAATTCCTTTTCCAAATTATTACTCGCCCTTTAGATTAGAAATGAGGCCAGGGTTAGCAATCAGCCATAAATGGTAGGATTTCTGAAGTAGAAGCACTTGTCTGATTGTGAAGTGGAGGCCATTATTGCCTTGATTGAGTCTTTTTTTTTTTTTTTTTAAGCTTGCTTGATTTGTGGCTGAGAGTGCACATTCACTACTGTACTAGGAGCAATCAGAGCTTTCCCTGCTCTTTTTTGCTCGGCGATTTAGGGTCCACTACTTTGGCACAGCTGCCACCTTTTAGCCTCCATCAAGCAGAGATATTTTTAAGTGAACTGCATTTTGTGTTTGTCTTTTCTCCTCCCGCCCCTTTCCTTCCTCACCCTTTTTCTTTCTTCCCCCCCCCTCCTTTTTTTTTTTGCGGGGTGGGGGTGTGTGTGAAAATATTGTGTGAACTTTAATTCCAAGTATGAAGTTGAAAGAAGACAGGGGAAGCTGGCTGGGGTGTTATCCGGACTGCACAGCATGAAACAAGTCTGCAGTTAGATGAGGAACAGGGATGAAGTGACTTGCTCCAATGACCGAAGTCAACCAAAAGCACTGACGGTGTCTAGGTGCTGGAGTTTACAGTTTTGGTTGCCCGAAAACCAGATTCAAGCCCAGCACTTGTATTTATACCATTTCTTTCCAGAAATCATCTGTCTTGCTGGAGTACCCTATTTTACATCTCCTCCCAAATCTGCTCTAAAGGTGTGCAGCACGGCTGAGGGCTCCCGGTGCAGGGGGCAGCCGCCTCGCAGACCACCAGGGCCCACCCCACTGCCCCCAGGCTCCTGCAGCCCCCAGCCCCGCACACGCCGGCAGCGAGGCAAAGCCGGCACCGCCACGCAGCACAGCCCGCTCCGCGCCAGCCCCGCTCGGATGCCAACCTGCAGAACGCACAGGCGCTTTGGGTTCAGAAACACACACGCCCGTCTGTAGGAAGCCACAAATACCTACTTTATTTCCTTAATTGCTACTGCTCCAAACTAGATGAGTGTTCCTTCAGGGTACGTTTGCAGGCAGAAACTCTGTGTTAACTAACCAAATAAAACATACTTCCATGGTCCAATGGCATATCCCTAAAACTAGCGGTTTAGCATTGAAATGCTACCAAATCCACGACTGCCGTGGTGTGACAGGCCCTGGGAGCGCGGAAGCCAAACTGTGCTATGTAATGTAATGCTCCATTGGAAAGGTAGTACTTGCTACTGTGTGTAAAAACAGGAAGAGTCACAATAACAGAGTTAATAGTTCCGGGTGCTAGAGCCTGCAAATGCAGCAGAACAGATATTTTAGTATAGGTTTGTAACTCACTTTCTGTTTAGCAGTCATTTGTTTTCCAAAGCCGTCATTTTGGAGGATCCGGTATATCAAGGGGAAAATTAGCTACACAACCGGCTCACATTTCAGCCCAATTAGCAAGCTTATGTGAATGAGGTAATGGAAGACTCACAAAAATAAATTATTTTAGAACTAAAGAGAAGAATCTGTTTCAGCATTATCCAAGAAAAAACCACGTTAGCCAGACAATGAGGGAATGCACAGACGCAAAGCCAGAACGCAATGACAGGAACTATTTTTCTTAAACCTGCATTTGCAGTACATTCTTGTAGAGCACGGACACGCACCTTCCCCTGAAAGCAGTGGCAGCGCAGTGGCAGGGACAGAGTCAATATAACCCAGATGAAGTCTTCACCCAAGGAAACGGGGTAGTTCTCCTGCCCTGGCTGAGGCCAGCGAGCTGCCCAGCGTTCTGCTCAGACGCGCAGAGGGGCAGGACAGGACTGCGGTGTACAGCAACCAGCGCCACACATCGCCGCTGCCCCAAGACCGGGAAGGGTCGTCCTACAAACACGTCTCTGCAGCGGAGGTGAGCAACTGGCCCAGACATTCCCAAGGCTTGGCAGCCTCGGGTTTGCCCTCTCCGACGCCTCCCCGCTCGCCGAGCACAGCCCGGCTGTCCTCGGCCCCTGCTCCCGCCGCCTTCTTCGCCCCTCGCCGGACCCTGCCCTCACCGCCCCGCCAGCCCCTGTTGTCCCCCTGCTCAGGCAACCGAAAAGGCGGCATGCTCTTCGTATCTACATGGGCTGGGCAAGGAGCCCCAAAGACTGCCAGAGGGCAAAGCCGTGCCATTAACCCTTGGGAACAAATGGGAGAACCAGCTCAGGAAAAGACAGCCGGGTACACGATTAACCAGCAATGATAAAAGGCGTATTTCTGACCAGTACCTTACGTGTAATTCACAAACCACACTTTAACCCAAAATACGGACTCAGAAAAGCTGTGCTGCATTCTATTTGCCTTTTCAATGAAAGTCCAGACTGAAGTCCACAGGACCGTTGGGTGAAAATACCAAGGTAGGACAAAGACAGAAAGAGCCTTTGGCTTCAATTCATCCTTTGTTTATGCTAGATATCACTAACGTAACTCTCCAAGTGAGAACTGTTTTATTCCCAGCTAATCCCAGTGCTAAGAGCCAAACCCATCCACCCACCTTCCCTGGGCTCAGACTAATGTGCCTACTAGCACTTACCCATCTGAGCGGCTCACCTGGTCTGTAACGGGAGCGTTTGATAATTTATTACACACATCGTGAAGTGCACCGATTTCCAGGGAGGGTGTGAGTGCAGTGGGAGGGGTGAGCAGTTTGACCCGATCCTCACGCCCACGCTTACTGGTGAGATGTTTGTGCCCGCTGTGCTGGCAGAGCAGCTGAGCTCCACAGAAGCTGTGGGGGTGGAGAGCCAGACCCCATGCAGCAGAGCGGAGCGCCCAGCGGCTGCCCGGCACGGCCATCTCGACTACAGGTAAGGACCCAGGAAACCGGCAGTGAGCTCCGTCCGTTTATTACTAGCTTCACGAATTGCACTAATGCATCCACTACAATCAGTCCAAAAGAACAGGAGAAAAAAAGAAGATGCAAAACAATGCAAAACATGACCCAGAAGAATTGCCCTTTGTCCATCTCTCCTGTCTGAGGTAATCAAAATTGCAAGCAAGTTTGGCATGACAGAAGTAACACAAGAGCAGTCAAAATGTCGAAACACGGTTGGGAAGAAGCCCCAGGCTCTGACTTTCTCAGCCAGAGGCTTTGCTCATCACTTCTGAAAAACCAGCGGAGCTGTCTCTGAGCAGCAGGGCCTCTCGGGCTGCCCCTCGGGTGCACGGCGGTGCCTCCGTGACCCCAGGGGTCTGCTCGCCCCGGGCACCGCAGCTGCCCAGGGACCCCAGGCTGCCGGCCGCTGCCCCACCTGCCCAGGGAGCAGGGTGAGCGCTCCCCCAAAAGGCAACAGGCTTTGCTAAACACTGAGCAAAACACAAGGCAAACTGAGGCACCCGATTCCTTTTGATTCTATGGAAAATATTATTCCACATGAGTCACTCGCATCCCACGTGAGCCCTGCGCCAGCAGTAGCCATTTGGCGAGGACGGTTTGGCGGCATGGCTGGGGTTAGCCACAGCCTTCACCTGCGTACAGAGGCTCCTCTGCAGAAGGGGATGTGCCGGCGAGAGGGCTGTTGCCAGGCTGCACGCACGGGGATGGGGACCGCGCTGCCCAGGGGAGCAGTGGGGGACAGACTGTGCCGGAGCCACGGGGCAGAGCTCCAACCCTCCGGAGCGGGACGGTTCCACCAGCACCGCTCAACGCCCGTCTCCCCACGCCTTGTCCTCCTGCTGTCCCCATGCCCCTGCCAGTCCTCCCCTCCCGTGTCCAGCTGCTGCCCTTCCACCCGTGCCACCACCCTGCCCTCCTGTCTCGTGTCCCTCCCCCTCTCTCCAGCTGCTCCGAGATCGGCACTTGGAGGTTTGACCATGCGGGTATATTTTTTCTCCCCGTGCGTCTCAGCTCCTCAGCTGATCTGGCTCACCGTTTTAGCCAAGCAAGGCTGCCAAGCAAGTCTCTGGTGGAATAAGCTGTTTTATTTGCAAATAAATCTTCAAGCCCCTAATAAATTATTTTGGCCATCCTAAGCAAGTAATTGATGACCCTGTAAAGGTCGCATGCCACAGAAACCTTACTTCAGGACAGCTTAGACCTTTAACAAGCCGTACTTCAGTGAGTTCTCTTTCACCTCACCTGAGGCAAGACTAGTTCTGCAGAGCTAGCTAAAAAAAACATTAGATGAACGTTTTAGACACTTAGTAACGGATAGTATCTTAGGGCCCCCGCAGAGAGAAAGCGAGAGAAATTCTGGTTTCTCATCTTCCACAAAACGCAGCTTTCACTTATCTGCCTTTTTCCCGCGGCGTAAAGGCCAGCGAGGGGGATGAGATAATGCTTGGGAAAATGCATGTTTTCCAGAGCATGCACAGGGATTGGCACACGCCCCAGCTTCCCCCTTGCGGACCCCATCCAAGCGCAGCTTGAGAGAAACGCGAGTTCTGGGTGGGACAAGGAAGAAATCGCTCTGATAGGTTTGTGGCTCTTTCTAGGAAAAGTCTGCTTGGAGCTGCTGAGCAGACAGGTGCTGAAACAAGCCCCGGAGGGAAGGCATTGGAGGGCAGAGCGTGGACGTAGTCACGCTCACAGACGCCCTTGCCTTTGCCACTTAATGCCACATTCCCGCAGGGTGTGTCTATTCGTTTGACGAGAGCCTTCCATCCACTGAAAAAATGCTAAATTTGGAACAGTCGTTTGGCTAACGTGTTGGCTCAAATGAAGTCTTGGGGAAGAAAAAGCGGTTATTTATCTGGTACAACTACCTATCATTTTTCAAGGGAATTTTTTCAAAATTAATGTTTCAGGAGAGGTTTTGTTAAAAAACCCATGTCAGCTAGTTGCCATCATCCAGCAACCCACTGAGTTTAACCCAGGTGTGTTTTCTCAGCTCTGAGAAAAGCTTGCCAGCGTGCTGACACGCAAGATCCATACATTTCTCTCGTACGTTAGCAGTTGTCTGAATTGAAGGGTGCAAGGACTGCAGAATGGAAAGGAAGTGATCCATTCCATACACGTGTGGCCATTTTCCTTGACTATAACCCCCCGCTCAACCTCCAGCAAGGCTTTGTGGCTCCGCTTACCACAGTGAGCAGGCTGGCGGAGGACGGGCAGAGCTCTCTTGATCAGCCGCGAGGTCTATCGCATTAGAGAGGAATGTGTGTTTTACTTCCTCCCTGAAGTCTAAAGCTGAGCACATTTGACGACAACAGTTCAGAACTGTCACTTAGCATTATCAGCTACATCTACTGTACGCCCGAGCAACTCCCCCAAAACACGGGAGGGGGAGAGCGCGCGCTGCAGGGTGGTAGCATGTCACCGGTCCTCTAACAGAGAGGGATAACCATCTCTGCACAAACTTGACATCTATAAATTGATTACATAAGTGGGCAGTGGTGGTCCTTTCAAGTACGCTCCTTTTGTTTCAGCTTTACAGTAAAATTACCAGCAGCAGTTTACAATTAAGGGAAATAATAATAACTGCATATGCTTTCATCTGCACATACAATTACAATAAACTGCATGCTTTAATAGGATTGTGAAAAATCTGTGTTTGACCCATACGAAAAAGTAAACATTCTTGTTCTGGATACTGTATCATTATCACAACAAAGGGAAACTCCTGAAATCTGATGATTTAAACATCTGGAGAATGTTAATCACTTCAAAATGACGGATGTTTTTTATTTTAGCTTTTGACAGACCCACTCCTTTCATAGATAGATGATTATTTACATAAATTACATCACCAACGTGAAAAAAAAATCCAAAATAACTTCAAAGGATAAAGAGCTTAATTAAAAGGAGACTTTTATATTTCTCCTCTTGTCGAAATAGAATAAACTGAAGAATTTGCAAAGGGAAAAGGTAACTCCATCGTTTTAAACATGACGCAGTTGTGCTTTAGGCGTCCCCCCCCCGGCCCGTGCATGAGCTTTGGAGACGCACTTTCAACAGAGCTAAGGTGCAGTAGCGAGCAATGCCGCAGAGAACACGCTAACCCCCCGCCTCAATGCGCAGAGCATAGTACGCGACAGGCATGGAGTCAAGCTCTAGCTTAGTTTTTTAAGCACGTGCGCAAAACACACAGGTTTTGGTGCCACTCCGATCAGTGTCTGCAGCCCTGATTGTTCTCTTACCATAAAATTCACACAGTATAAAGCCACTAACTTCAGCAGAACTATTCTCCATCAACTCGTATTTATTTGTATGTATGTATATATGTAAAACAAGTAATGTCATCTATATAGCGTTATATAATGTTATAGATAACATAATGTGTTGTATATAATAGTCATATATATATTCATATAGTCACATATATATTCATACATATATATATATATATATGGAACAGCATCAAGTCCAGCAAAGAGTAGGATTATGGGATCTGCTTCAGGTCCTTTAGCCCTGTTCCCCAATGCTACACATCAGGAAACAAATCCAACATCACAGCTTTGTGCAATTACGAGAGCAGACTCAGCTACAAGGTTTCAGCTCTCAACTATTTGTAAGACAACAGTTGCAAAGAAGGTTGCAGGAAGGAGCGGAAGGGAAGGTGTAGGGAAAATCGCACCACGTAAAATCTGCAGAGAAACGCAACCCCTTTGGATATGGCCAGGTAATTGCTAGATTTAATACAAGGAGTCTGGGGGACCACTGAACACGTCAACGTTAAACTGAAAGGACAGCCATGCCGATCTAATTCGTTGTCACCACGCTAGTTGAATTCATCAGAGTCAAGAACGGCCTGAACTGGAGAAACTACAGCACGACAACGTTCAGAAACCAAAGGACTCTTCCCGCGCTTCACTGTGCAGGGAGGGGGCTGCGCCCCCACGGTGCTGCCGCTGACCGGCAGCGTGCTGCCCAGCACTGCCGGCCAGACCGGGTGCAATTTAGCTGATCCGCTACAATTTCCTCCTACACTCTGAGCTGATCTGCACGCTGACCTTAGACAATTTGTCTTCTTTCGGGCAGAAATGTCATCCAAAAGGAAGCTATTAAGTCAAGAAGGCAATTCTGCAAGAGCAGTCCACTGTATAAACAGAACTTGACCTAGGGTGATTTATTTCTAGTCCTGCACAAAGGAACTTAAGAGATATGATCAATACACTTCAGGGTCTAAATACATCAACGAAGGCGAGAATCTAAGAATTTCAGGCAATATTTGTGGGAAGTTGTCTTTAATACAAGAAACTGAAGTGTAAAGCACAGCCTTTAAAATCCAAAGAGATTTTGTGTCTGCATTTCACAGGATAAACCTCTGCACATAGTAGAGTTTGGTCTAAAGTTTTGTTGACCAACTATCCATCATTTAACTCCCCCAACAAATACGTTAAACTGTGCTGATGCCCCCAGCACTTAACACCATTACAAAAGGTCCACCATTTACTGCCTTAATTCTTTACCAACTTAGAGGCTGCTAAAAGCTGGAAATAATTTTTAAAAGGAGACTAAACAGTAAAAAAAAAAAAAGAATTAGTGCTTTACAATGTTGACACAAATTAATTTGGAGTGCAGGAGGCAGCCGCCTGTCTTCCTTATTAATACTGTACTAATATTTTGCTTAGCCCAAACCAAAGCAATTTCCTCATACAAGACTGGTTCTCAACGCATTCATGAACACGAACCATCAGCTTTTTCTTACAGGGAGCGTACCGGGTGCACCATGCTGAAACCTAACCGTCGACAGAAACAAGCTGAGTCCCTGCTGAAGGCGGGGAAGCTGCCCCGCAACAGTGGGCTCTCCCCAGGCACAGCAGTCGGGGTCCCTGGCAGGACCACCTCCGCCCTGGGGCTGGTACCCACGGTCCCGCTCTGTCCTGCTCAGCAGACGCCTGTCGGCACATTAAGTGAATTTTAAGCTTTTCTAAGGCGGCTCTAAGAAACTGTTCAGAGGTATGACGGCATGAAAATCACCAGGATGAGTTCTGCAAAGAAACAGCTGGGAGCAGCCTCAGAAGCAGGGGGGGGGTTGTAGGCAGAAGACAGTTCAAGCGTGGCTTTTGGCAAGTGAGCGGTGATGTTGCAGTTCCATGTATCGGCGGTGCACAGGGGGCTAATGTCACAGGTTCCACATTACTAAAACCCTCTTCTTGCGTGCAAAGTGTGTGAAATGGTTAATTGTATTTCGCATTGAGAAAGCACGTGACTTCCCAAGCTATAAAAAGCAGTTCCTTTTCTTGCCTGGTATTTACACTTCCAACAAATTACACACTTTCTAGAAGTACCAGCATTTGAAGTTCAAGGAACTCAGCATTATCGAATGTTTCCTTAACGGCTGCACCTGGAGCTACATGAGCTCACTGTATACACCTACACCCAAGTTCAAAGGAACTGTCCCTTCTGTTTGTTTTCACCACTGAACCATGAATGTATGAGTCTGACAAACTCAGAATCTGCTTTTTGTTCTCACTCTCATCGCCCAAAGGGATCTTACAACATACCGTAGGGTCCTCAAAACCTACTTGAAAATCTCACATACTAACTGGAATGAAAAGACAACTCGCTTTACTAACTTCTGATCACTACATTGCTTTTGGGTCCCCCACCATCAGCTGGAAAGACTTCTTCAGATTTTGTGCCAGAGAAGTGAGTCTGTTTCTTGGCATTATTCGTACATTCTCCCTCCTTCCACATTTTCCACTTGAAATTGCAAATTCTTTTCACAAGGGGTTCACTTGGTCTGTTGAAGCCAAAAAACCTCTGTTGCCTGTCCAGACTTTATTCCTGACACAGTGCAACGAGCTTTTGGTCGTTTGGGGTCTATTTCTGGTGGAATGACTCACATCACACAGATACTTCTGCAGAGTGGCACAGAGTGCAAGCCTTCATTTAACAAACAACATATTGCTGATAGGCTTTACTGGACCCAGCCCGAGGTAACAACAAGCCAGGCACTGCAAACTCTAACTTCCGGGCACTTCCTCAGGGAAAAACCCCCACATCTTTGCCTCGCAGGTCTGGCTGCAAGACAACGTTTACCTTCTGCGTTAGGCAGCGTACAGGAGTAGCATGGACACTGGGAACAGATCCCAGGGCCGCCAAACACCTTTTCCGATGGCCACAGAGTGGGTTCCAACCCCGCCTTGCGTTCTGTCTCCCCTGCAGTGACTCTGGTGCCTCTTTACGCAGACAGGCGCTGCATCAAAGCGGGGGACGGAGCGTGATGCCCTGACCGTGCCTGCTCACTGCTGGTGATGGGCTGGCCCAGGAGCTGCAGGTAGGAGAGCTCAGGACTCTGATCCTGCGACACACAGAGGCAGAGATCCCAGGTCTGCACGAGTACACACAGAAGGGCACATTGGTGTGAAGTTACCAAGTCCTGCTGCATGTTGGGATGATCAGTGCTGCCTGGCGGTCCACAAAACACAAGTCTCTCTTTCTGGGTTTCACCTTTCTCAGGGACTACGGGATTCCAAACAGCCACCCAAAGCGCATCGTCGAAGCCTGGCAATCCGCAGGGTCAGCTACGCTCAGCTGTGCACTGTGCCCACGTCTTCTCATTTAACCCTCATTTATTTGTTGTGTCATTTGCTAGTTTATTGCCTTCGACCGCAGTAGCTTCCAGCGGGACTCCTCTGGCCGAAGTGACTTGGGAGGTCGTTACTCTGTTTTAACAATGAGGGTTAGCATTCAAAGAAGTTTGCCTGTAGTTAAGTTCTAACAATGTACTTAACACGTCTGCGAGGCAGAGCTCACACAGGTAAGGGTATAACCACGTCCACAGACACGGAGCGCTTGTAACTTCTTAGAGCAGTTAGGTTACCCAAGACTGGAAACCTCACACGAAAGTCAAATCCAGACCAGACAGTGAAAACTCCCCTTGCTGAAAAAAGGCACTGTAGCAAAGGGGGCAGCCTGCCCCTAAGCAGACAAAGGGGGCAACCTGCCCCCAAGCAGACAAACCCTACCAGAGACCACTCCGCACCATCTCCAGAGCACACGTTCCTCACAGGGCTGGGTGAGAAAGCTTGGCACCAGGACCCCGCTCATCTCATTTCAGAGAACGACTTACGCACGCGCAGCTGCCAGCACCATAAACATTATTTTCCAGGAAAGGCAGGAGAACAGTCAGATGTCCCAGTCCAACACACCTGTTGGCACGCACCGGTGGACGACCCGCAGAAGACGAAAGGCACGGAGCAGCACAGAAGCACGTTGCGCTCCCCTGCTGACGCCTGGCTCCCCCGGACGCCTTCATCAGTGGCTTTTTCCCCTCCCCAGCCCCAGGCCTCCGCTACGGGACAGCCACGGCCACCTGCCAGAGCCCTCCCCTGAGGACAGCAGCCTGCTTTCCTCCAGCGAGCCTGCGCTCCCTTCTGAGCCAGGAGGTGCTAGGCTTCCCAGGTTATCCCCAGCAAACACCAGCATCGCCTCTGGCCTGAGGAGTTCAAGTGCTCGCGAACTCCTGGTGGGTTCGTAAAGTCCCAACGCGTTTCCCTACAACTCGGGACTGCCTGACCCCCACGACTAGGCTGTCGTGCCAAAAGGCAGCGTGTCTGAAGAGGGCAGGTGACGGCGCTGAATCACACGTCGACAAGGGCCGCGCGAGAGCCTTTTTGGCAGTCACCACAGAGAAGTCAGGGCTGCACCCCTGTCCCTGACAACACAGCCAGCAGTGCGTGTTGGCGTGAACGAGGGCAGGTATTGAGCATCCGATTCTGCAAGCACCTGCAGGCAGAGCTCAAACAGCTGAAACCTGCACAACAGTGGAAAGTTTCCTTAGGACGAAGGGCCACAGGGTGTTTTAAGAAAAAAACAAGAACAGAGTTTAGTTCGATATTTTGTACCATTGAATGTGTTGCTCATTTCTAGCTTCAATAAATAATACGTGAAGAAAGTCCAGAGTGTATTTTCCCTTAATAGGATAGGTTTGCTCTGGCACTACACACAGTTGGCAAAGCATGATGCTGTTGACTCTCGCCTACAAATACCCTAGCTCTTCCGGAAGCATCCACGATCCCTGTTGAAAAAGAGGTCTCCCAATAGCTAGCGAAGTGTCAAGCTGGAGAACAGGTGAAAGCAATGAGCTCTTTGCAGATCGATCTGTTACCACGTATTTCTGTGTGGAGTTAAACAAACCTCTAACATAGTATGTAGTGGCAGGTAATGCCAGCTGGAGTTAACCTGAGCTTAAAAAAAGAACGAGCAACCCTAAATCAGAGAGGAAAAGTGATTCAACAAGAAGGTTCACGGTATCAGATGAACAGAAGTTACCGATCACAACAAACTGACCAATGCACGGGGAGTTAAAACATAAGCAGACACTAACCTTTGCTTTTGAGACTTTGAGAGATCCATTCTCTCACCTTTGGTTTCAGCTCTTCTTTTTAATATCAGGCTACAAACGTAACAGTTTGCTAGCCTGCATCCTCCCAAAAGCACATGCCGCGACTAAGGCAGAAAATTCCTTGCAATGGTTATAGGTTATCCCAGTGAGCAGACCTTTATGCTCCTAACTAAAGCCATCTAATAAACGATTCCCTGAGTGCCTTTACAGTCACTGCCTACACAGGTCTGAGAGAGTAATATAAGGCAGGAACTTGTACGCCTTAGCCAACCGTGTAACATCAATGATGTTACTAACCACAGGTGTCTACAATTGCGTGTCATATTGTTGACCCTTGGGCTTCCTACAGACACAAGGAATTACTGGCATCACTAAAAGCCAGGCGCTGGAATTCCGTTATTGGTGGAACAGCAGGTATGGAGGCATGCTGCTACAAAAACGTGGCGACATGCACAGGTCTCCTACAAGATTTTGGTTTATTATCCTTCAATGTAATGTAAAAACTTGCAAAAGTGCCGGACAGCTTGTTGCAACTTTGCAATCTTACAGAAAAGCACAGATATGACTGAAAAGTAAGCTCTTAAAACTCCAATTGCCATGGATGGTGCACAGATGCTGCCAGTTTTTGAAGAGCCGGTATGAATAATTCACTTTGGTTGTTCACTCTTTATCTGCAGCTGAAGGACTAAACCCTGTGGTACCACCAGGCATAACTCTGCCAGGGCTGTAAGCAGGGACCTGATGCAAGAGAAACATAGCAGGACGAGGTGGTCTGAGCAGCTGCCCTCGCTGCTCCCAGACGCTCCCATCCACAGCAGCATTCCTTGGAGCGACACGCCAGTTTTAATTGCCGCCTGCACCAGGAGCTTTGTGTCACCGGAAGCCACGCAATTTGATTGTTTCCTTCGAGTTGCTAACATCTAATCATAAACATTTCTAGGGCCGCATTTTCCTTTGCATTACATTGACACAGCTGTGATAAAACCATTGTGATTATACCAGCACACCACAGGAAACCTAGCCCAGTTCTTTAATCACACAGTACTCACAGCACATAGTAACGAACCCTCATTCAATAAGTTTGGATTTACTATTCTAGCTCACTCCCCTTGAGTCTGTGATTCACCACTGCATTACCTTTCCTTTTCCACTTTCGCTAATTTTCAAAGGTCTGCAACATACTGTGGAGTTCTCCAGCCTCTTTGCAGAGTTGAATAAAAAACATTTTTCATGCAGAGTTGTTTAGGAATAGGATGTATAGCTACTCCGTATCAAGAGTGTTCGGAGAGTTATATAAATGACTTGTGCTATTTTAGAGCTGGAACCAATAAAAAATTCAGGGTAGGCATTTCAAACAGTCTGAAGTGCCAGACATGTTCTTATACACCTTTATAAATCTCTCAGCTAAGGTTACCATTCACTGAAGTTAATCTAAACAGCATCACTTCTTCAAGTAAGTATGTCAACAGCAGACTCATTTCAGCCTGGTTCCCCTAAACACCTTCCCTCACCCTTCACTCTTTTAATCTAATTACGGTTGCACAGCACACGCATTGAGAGATGCTGGGATTTCTATACCATCTAATTGTTCGTTGCCATTGAATTTAACTATTCTGCGGAAGAAGTTGGAGTTTTTCAGCCCCCTGATTCCGGAATTATCTTCTGTCATTGACTGATGGGCATACAGGTCTGTTGATCATCAGGGCACACAGTAAAACCTATTTCCTCAGCCGTATTCCAAGAAGAAATCTTTGTACTGAGTTTGACCTTTCTGTCATGGAAAACTTCTAGCACGTGTGTTTTCCACGGTCAGCAAGTAGGAAGGTGGAAACTTTTAAAAAAAAATCAAGAGGCAAACAATAAAGATAAATCAATCCAAGTGGCACATGGAGATATAAAAGCTATCCCCGAAACTGAGCTAAAAATAAGCAAACCACCTTGCTGTGCCCTAAACATGCCAGATATTTCTACCACTGCACAGCAAAGGTGTCTCAGCTCCAAACTCCAAGTTCTTAGTATTGACAGACGTGGTTGAAAAGAAAGAAAAACAGCTTGATGATTATCATTATTTGTCTTCACTATCTGCTGCCTATGTAGTTTGATTTTAATTAATAAACAAAGCAGTTGTGTGAGCATCCTCTCCGCACTTCACACAGTTATGTCCACAGTAGCTTCAGGAACGGGGTCTAAGGAAACATGGAAAGGACTAGCAGATTAATTTTCAAGAAAGGCAGCACAGGAGAGATATGAGGAAAAGCAGAAGCAGGGGGAGTAATTTGGGTTCTGGTAACTACAGCTCGTTCCACAGAAGTAAAACAGCTGAGGCTGCTGACATTGTAATTCAGACATCCGAGTCCCAGTGCACACCGAGGATGCTGTTAGTAGTTTTAAACAACAAAGTGCGATATTAACCTTGGGTAGAAATGACGTCAAGGAAATCAGCGGTCCCGGCAGCAGCACAGCCCTGCAACTCTGGAAAGTGTAACTACTCCACATAAAAAACCAGGAACCGAGGGGCAGAGGTTGAGATCTCCCTTTCTCCCTGGGGCTCGTGCCTCTGCCTTTGTGCCGGTTATGCCTGCTGTACTGGGGAACGAGCCGGAAGCACAGCCTCAGCTAACTTCTCACTATGGCAGCAAAGGGCTTTAGTCATGATAATTAAAACGCTTTGTAAAACCCTAACTTTCGTTTTTATTTAAAGTGAATCAGACTGTCACCATGCCCTGAGGATCCATGTACTCCCACTCCAGCAACCTGACAGGGAGGAAACTCCAGAACTGCAGCCCAGGATCAGGCTGGTGGAACTGTATAGTGGGTTTTTTCCTTTCCAGTATTAGACGTGAACGTGTTTCTCCTCCAGAAATTAGGTGCAATTTCTCCTTTTGAGCAGTAACCACTGTTGAGTAACACACTGTAAAGTAATGCACAGTCAAGTCACTTCATGGACAGACCCACAGGACCAGTGCCGCTGTAGCGTGACTGTCGGTCTGTTTCCCAGACAGTGACTCCTGGACACAGACACAGCAGTGCCCACTCAGGCTCTGCCAAGCCTGAACCCCAAAATAGCTAGGGGGTTCAGGTGCATTTAGAGCTAGCTTACAACAACATCCTCATTACGCTCCGCTGAGGATCTCATCGAGGCTGCCAGGAGAAAAGCACCCGAGTAATGAACCCAGTGCTGTTACTCTGGGGACAGACTGACGGCAGATGCGGCTGCCTTTTCCGCACACAAGGAAGAGACGAGGCGAGTCCAGCCACCACGAACTGCGACACAGCCGGTAGCAGTGCCGGACCCGTGGGCAGCAGCTGAACAGAGAACAGCACACCAAGCGCCCCGGCCAAGCAGAAACGCTCACAGCTGGAAGCACCGCTCCCAAACCCACGCCACTTCTGTGCTTGAAACGGCAGCACGAGACACAGGGATGGGCAGGGTGACTGCCAAGATGAGCTGATGCTCTGCCCTTTCGTGGAGAACACTAGAATAAAACCAAAGAGCCACAGTTCCTGAAGCTCGGAGTGAATTAAAACCAGCAAATGACCAGTCCCCCAGCAGACTCAAGTCTCCTCCTCATACCCTCCCCTCTGCTGCAGCACAGCCTGGGGCCTGGGAAAACACCCAAGTGAAAAGCTAGTTTCTTGCAGACTTAAATAGCAAAAATGAAGTAGTAAGGATGAAAATAAAATTATGAAATTAATTTTTCACAAAATAAATAGAAAACGAGGTATGTGAAAATTAAGACTTACAAGAAATTGAATACAGGTTCTTACTCACACAGCTGAATCCAAAGCCACATTTCTGGATTTAGTTGTCATATAGAGACATTATTTTCAGTGAGTTTCATGTCAGATATGCTCCAATTCTTCCTACAATCAACAGTAAACACCGGTTCTTTGTACTATTACTGTAATAATTGTTTGGAACTGTTATTCCTATTATGAATGTAGGGGATAGAAAATTAAAGTAGCACACGAGATTGATGGGAAAAGTGCATTTTAAAAGGTCAGAAGTCAAATCTGAAATGACAGACGCAAGCAATACTACCTCTGTGGAAAAGACATTGATCTTGCTCACAGCTACGGATGTGGCACTTCAGAAATGTTTGTTCAGCAGTAGTTTCCATTTTAATAAGTGAAAAATGCTCAGCCAAATAATTTCAGGTCTATGTTCATAAATTCCATTATAGTTAGGGAAAAGCATTAAAAAAATTTCCAAAACTAAACATTTTTTCTTTTTCTTTCTTTTTTTTTTTTCCAGTTTTTGAGTCCAATACAGAGAAAGAAAACATCTGAAACTGAACCCCATTGTTTTCTTTAGAGCTTCAGAGTCTGGAGCGGCTGCTGGACTAATCCCTCGTGCGGCCTGACTTAGCAGAGCCCGGCAGCTCTTCCAGTCTCTTCTTCTCTGAGCTTACAGAATGCTCGTACGAAAACAAGTGACTTCCTAAGAATCTGTTAGGCAGAAAAATGCTGTAAGGTAGAGCGGGGTCCAAAGCCCTGCCTTTGACCAGGGTGGGCAGCACACTAGCAAGCGTGAAATGCAGAGTGCCACGCGGAGGGGCCAGGTACCTCGCCGCCTGCTTTAGCCAGCAAGAAGGCAAGGGCTAAATGAAGTTATCATCAGGTGACAAGCTGCAAAAAATAAATGGAGATATTCTTCACTTGACACACAGTTCTGCTGGGGAACTCGCTGACAGTGTGGCTCTGGATGACAAATGCATTCAACGTAGGCTCAGGAAGTAGCTACTCGCATTCATAAAGAAGCATACATCATAGGCTGTCAAACACGAAGATGGAGCCCTCAGACCAGGACTCTCCACGATCTTGGCACAGGGTCCTTCTGAAGGGAAAAACACAATTTCCCTCATAATCAGAAAAAGGATTAAGGACAAAACCAAGAGCAGGATATTTCACAAACACAAAAATTTTTTCTATTCCACAAACCTAACTGATCTTTTGCCTGGTATTAACAAGGATGGCTCTGAATTCTTCCACCACGCTAGTAGCTTAAATCCACGCGCCACCAGCAATCAATACACAGCCATAACAGCGCACACCTGCCCGAGTTACCGAGACGCAGTGCTAAATCCAGCCTGGAGTGCCAGCGGAGCGACAGTGAGGTNGAAAGAAAACATCTGAAACTGAACCCCATTGTTTTCTTTAGAGCTTCAGAGTCTGGAGCGGCTGCTGGACTAATCCCTCGTGCGGCCTGACTTAGCAGAGCCCGGCAGCTCTTCCAGTCTCTTCTTCTCTGAGCTTACAGAATGCTCGTACGAAAACAAGTGACTTCCTAAGAATCTGTTAGGCAGAAAAATGCTGTAAGGTAGAGCGGGGTCCAAAGCCCTGCCTTTGACCAGGGTGGGCAGCACACTAGCAAGCGTGAAATGCAGAGTGCCACGCGGAGGGGCCAGGTACCTCGCCGCCTGCTTTAGCCAGCAAGAAGGCAAGGGCTAAATGAAGTTATCATCAGGTGACAAGCTGCAAAAAATAAATGGAGATATTCTTCACTTGACACACAGTTCTGCTGGGGAACTCGCTGACAGTGTGGCTCTGGATGACAAATGCATTCAACGTAGGCTCAGGAAGTAGCTACTCGCATTCATAAAGAAGCATACATCATAGGCTGTCAAACACGAAGATGGAGCCCTCAGACCAGGACTCTCCACGATCTTGGCACAGGGTCCTTCTGAAGGGAAAAACACAATTTCCCTCATAATCAGAAAAAGGATTAAGGACAAAACCAAGAGCAGGATATTTCACAAACACAAAAATTTTTTCTATTCCACAAACCTAACTGATCTTTTGCCTGGTATTAACAAGGATGGCTCTGAATTCTTCCACCACGCTAGTAGCTTAAATCCACGCGCCACCAGCAATCAATACACAGCCATAACAGCGCACACCTGCCCGAGTTACCGAGACGCAGTGCTAAATCCAGCCTGGAGTGCCAGCGGAGCGACAGTGAGGTATGGCTCCACAGAGACAGAGCCTGGGGTCTATACCAAGACACTCCTCGTGCTTAGGTGATTCGTTGAGTAAATTGAGGATAGATGGTGGTTTCCAGTGGGATATCAAGGTTCAGTTATTCGACTGAGAATGTACAGCTGGAGCAAGCAAAAGTAAACTAATATTAGTTACAGTAACATTAACATTAGCCATAACATTACAGTAACTAACTGTAAAAAGATTTTCCTAGGTATAGAAATAAACAGAAATGCTAACACAAACAACTATAACAAATCATGGCAAGTACAGCAGACAACAGTTTTATGCATTGTCTCATTCTCACTATAGGGAGCACTGTGACCTTTAGGGATTTTAATAAATCAGCTCCTGATGACAATACAAGTAAGTGAGAGCAAAACAGGTTTGTGATTATAGCTGAGGCTCAGGACTTGGGAGATTTGATTTCTGTCTTTCACCTTCCTGTAGATTCTCTGTGAGACTTTAAATATATTCCCCACTTTTTGGTGCTGCCTTTTGCCCATCTTTCAACACAGCAAACTACAGTTGCCCTTTTAACATGAGCTTTACTCTCAAAAGGTGACTGTGACACACCCAAAGCAGCAGGTAAAACACATGCTAGTAACAACCGCAGTACCAGACACCTTAGCCTTATCCAGTTCTCTTGCACTGGCACGGTGCTCTGTGAAGACATCTTCAGAGCAGAGCTTCGGATGGCTGCTTTGCAAGCATCAGGTGTCAAAACTTGTCAATGAGGTCGCTGAGATAGGCAGAGCTTTTAAAAGCACGTCCAAATTACAGTCTTAGTGAGGACAACCTGCGGGTCAGCCTGAGTCGTGGGTCACTGGCACCAGTGGCTGCGATGGGGTACCCCTGTCAGGGGTGCCATCTGAGAAGCCCCAGGGCCACCCAGGAGGAGACGGGGCAGCCTCATCACCTTACGGGCACTCCGCACTGGCAAAAACACGGCACTGCCTTTGCACCAGACACAGGCACTGAGCACCTGCTGACACGCAAACATGTAACAGGGAATTACCCTGAGGTTTCTGCTGCTTACCCACGAAAATACCAGATGGAGTTACAGACGTTTCTGAAAAGCTTACTAGGTACCTACCTGTGCATCCACAGACAAAACCTCACCCAGAAAAATCTGGCAGTCAGGCATTTGCAAATGATGGGGGTTGAGCCGCAAAAGGCAACCGATACTCAAAGGTAACAAACCTAACGCTGCAATCCATTATTATCGGCTATTCACTGTAGGCGTAAATAGTGTGAGCTTACACTTTTCACACCGTATTTTTAGTCAATATCTGCCAAAGACTAGAGCCAAAACGCTGTCAAGGCTCTGTTCCTTTCAGTTTTGATTCCTTGAGAAAGAATCTGAGGGGAAAACATGACTAGGACCCCTTTAAACAAACTAAAGAATTATGCGCTCTTACAAATTAATAGAAGAGAAATAGACAGTGAAAGGAAATGTCATCAAAATCCCAGGATCCCAGCAGCCACAGAGATGTGAACAATCCTGTGGTAACCCTATAGCTGCATCAAAAGCGAGCGAGCGAGCAAGCTGCAGGCAGTATCACTAAAATGATTACTCAATTCCTCTTGGAAGTTTACATCCAATTCATGTCTTACATGCCCTACACAATGTGTCCTGCAACAGGTAAGAGCAAACTCAGCCATGTGTTCTCGTTTTAATTACACACCCAGCTCTTTCAACTCATTCCTGGATGACTTACTCATGCTGGAAAACTGAGCAGAGATGACAGACGAATGTGAGCATAAGAAATACACAGTTGCTAATCTGAACCTTTCCTCTGCGCTGAGTGACTGTGAACTTCTGCTACGATCAGCAGAAATCAGCAGAAGCACAATGCCCAGGGGACCCGGGGGAAGCCTGACTGTGGTTCCAGGACTTGTGTAGTACTTTGCATTGCCATAGAAGCTGCACAACGCACCATAGTTGGTGTAGTTTTCCTTATAAAACCCCTGAGAGGTAAGGTTGTGCACCATTTTGCAGAATGTGAATTGAGGCATAGCGAGTGACTGAACAATTTACCCGAGGGCATGCGGGAAGTCATGCCACACCAGGAGACTGAACTTTGATGTCCAGGGTCTTCGGTTTGTTTGCCAAACACAAGCCCATTTTCCACATCTAATCTGTGCCCAAAGGCATGTGCAGTCCAGCAAGAAACAGCAGAAAAGCAGAGGCATAGAAATGTTTAAAGCTAGTCCCCAGCTGTAACCATCAGTGGTCCGGCTCAATCCCTCTGACATGCAGTGTGGTGCTATCCTGGCTAATGACAAGACCTCCTTCTAAAGAAGGACTATGGCAAGAAGAGCAGAGGGCGATTTTGACCTTGTTCAGAATACGCCATCAAACATCTATTACCACCTACAGCACAACACTCAGTATGAAATTAAGACCTCCTAGAAGGCTGACAATGGAGCGTCCCAGGCCCTTCTCCTTGGGATGACAGAAGATGGATCTCTATTTCATCACTCAGACCAAACCCCGCAGGTTCAAAAGCATTTAATCTCTCTGCAGTGTGACTGAACTTTTTCTTTACCAATGATGACTCTTCAATAGAACTTTGTAACTGCAACTTCATATCCACAAAATAAATCAGTTCTAGCTGCACAGTCTAACTACGTGAGCATTTTGGCAACCAATTGAAAACAGATAGGTTCCTGCTCATAGCTCCATGGCAGTGAAAACCATGACAAACTGAGGAAGGTATGTTCAGAAAGTGAAATCTCACACCGATACTCATATGGAAATGATTTTTTCAAAACACTGCGGTATTGCAAACCCAGCCCAATAAACAGCAAGGTCGTGATAGCATTGTTCATCACTGCATCTCCTGTAAAATTAAATTTATTCAGCGTTTTTGACTGCCAGATCCCTATTTGCTTTTCAGAGTTAAAAGTTGATGTTGAACAAAAGAGTCGTCCTCAATCACCTCTAATTATTTCTACTGGTTCTAAAACCCAGGAATTAGGCTATATACTCCTGAGTACTGCAACCTTACCTACAGAATAGCTGCGTATTACCAACACGGAGCATTGTGTACTTGCTACTTACAATAACAAAAAAATAACAATTTTATTAGTTACGAACACTGTGAGAGATTTTATCTGTGTGGTTTTTTCTCAACGTAAACATAAAAGCTTATCTTTGCTACAGGGCACTACAAAGGAAAAATGAAATCAGCAGCGGGAAAGAAAGTAAGTTTAGGTTGTGTTGTTATTCACAGTAGTGCACACACGGCGTTACTGTGACCATGGTAAAACGGAGCTATTCACGCCTGAACCCAGCAGAGATGAATTACAGGACTCAGCACATCTCTTCCACCTTCCCTGTTTGAGAGCAGAGGGATCCTGGAGAACTCATAAAGGCTTCTCAGAAGACGATGGTTCACCCTGTCAGACTGTCGCTCCAGACTATCTGGAGACTGTACTGAATCGCCATGAGAGGAACACGGCCGGGTCAGTAACGATATCCCAGGGGCTCCATCTTTAAAGTGGGCTTGGGTCTTCATTCACTCTCTTTAAAAGTTCTCTGCAAACGAAACTGATGAAAGATTCCTTTTGTGCATGTAAAGCATGTTACAGAGGGATAAGAGTTCAACAAAGGCATCTAAGACTTAATTAAAGCTTTGCTTAGATAATGCTCTGCTAAAGTGATTTTCCGGGTCACAATCTTCCATCAGAATCAACACCCTAAGTAAAGTGTTTTTGTTATCGGAAGAAGCTCCCCAGGGAAGTGCTTGTGGCCCCAAGCCTGCCACTGTTTAAGAAGTCTTTGGACAATTCTCTTAGATACACGGTTTAACTCTTGGGTTGCCCTGTGTGGAGCCAGGAGTTGGACTCAACGGTCCTCAAAGGTCCCTTCTGCCTCAGGATATTCTGTGATCCTGTGCACGTTGTTGGGCAAAGATAAAAGTACCCACGACAGCTATGTTTACAAAGCATGTAAACTTGTCCCTTTAGAAGGACGTATAGTCGTCTCCTTGAGAACCTGCTGGTTCTGTGCTGGATATTTCTCTGGCTAGACAAAGCTGGGATCAAATGCATACAATTAACTTAATAGGCAGGAACAATTACTCAAAAAATTCCTGAGTAAGGGCTAAATTGGGTCCACTTGGAGATCACATAAATATAACACAGCGATGAGCAAAAGTGACAAAAAAAAAAAGAGACACTCTGATGTCTCTAACCATTCATTCAGCAGCGAGCAAGATGTGAAAGCTAACCACATTTAAGTGGTTAGGAGGATCTAGAGGCTGGCTGAGCACGCCTGAAGCCGTCGGCTGGTGGGAAGCAAGGTGGGAAGAAGCATTCCTCTCCTCATTGCTTTTCGCACTGGGGGAGTTTTCCAGCCGTTGCTGTGCCAACCATCCTTCCGGCTTGCACACCCTTATACAAGACGTTTTATCTGTTTTCAGTGGTTCCTAATCCAGGAAAGGACGTAAGCATGTGCTTAACCTTAAACACATACTAAAGGCCCATTGAAGCAACGAGGGATGCCTTGGCTTAAGAATCAGTGCCAAAGCAAGGAGAATGATTTGAGTGGTCTGGGAAATAACTTTGTGGTTTTGCTCTTCCCTCCCTGGCACAGAGACATAAGCGCTGGTTGACTCCCCGCAAGGGAAGGGAGCATGCTGCAAGCTGTGTGCTGTCAACCGAGGAGCCTCAGGGGTAACACCTAGCCATCCTGCAGGGCCAGCAACGGTCCGAGCCTCTGCTAGTGCAGAGAGGCGGCTCAAACCCATCCTGCGGGCCCTTGTGAGGAGCTTCGCGGCTGTGACTTCAATGCCTCATTACTTCTATTGCGCTTTTATCACAGACTGCAGAGGCCCAGGAAGCCTTGAGCAGAGTTCAGACATGCTCAGGGACAAGGACTACATGCTGCTTGAAGATCGGGGCCATATTATTTCCAGTGAACCTAACCCGCAAGAACCATCAGAGTTCTTTCGCTGTTAATTGGAAAAACTACGCTTTCACTATATTTTTCACTCGGTGAGCTCATTACTGAGCAAGGGTATGTTACCACGCAGGAAGAGGCAAAGGGTCGTCCCGGGAGCAAGAGGAACCAGCTGTGTCTGGTGAGCAGGAGACATCGGCTTCATCTGCAGCAAGAAGTGCTCAAGCACTGCTGCTACCAGACAATTAATACGTGTGACTGAGCAGGGGGCAGAGGACTTCTTAGACATCTGGGCAGCCTTAGAATAAGGCTGCAGTGACAGGTAGGTCTCACACTAGCCTTTCACAGAGGCACATCACAGCAGAACTCAGCTCATTGCAGCCCTGGTATCAGTGGGGTTCCTGGATATGCATTTTTCCTCAAAGGTACCTCTGCCACCTAATTAATTAGCAAATAATCATCCTAAATTTTGGCAGGTCTTCAAGTGGTTGCAGCTTTCTACAGTGAGTAGGGTTTTCTAACAGCTCGTTGCTGTCTGTGCTCTCACGGAAATGCATAGTAAAACATGGGCAAAGACAGGGATTAAATCGGGGACTTAGTAGCGTCAGGGGTGGGCCAGGGCTGAGCACCCTCCAGAGACCCACCCACAGATGCGGACGGTCAGGGATCAATCAGTTCTTCCCCGTACAACGTGGCAAACACTTACACACCCCACAAGGGGCCTTGTTCACTGATAAATGCCAGATTGCCTGAACATGGCTGTTCTGGGGCTTAAATTTCCTGTAAAAATGCAGCTTTTATTAAAGATAATTAAGCATTGTTTTCTTTGGGGTGAGTCAGTGAGCTGCATCATGTACTGCTTTCACATTTTGGAAGATCAATATGATGATACTGGGGAAATACAATCATTTTGATTACCACAGCAAGAGCAAGGGCAGCAAGTTCTGATCTTAAATTTCACAACGAACATCTATTATTACTCCCATATTAAAAAAGCAGAGCCCTGAACATGTTCGCTTGTTACTCAGGGCTCCTCGGGAATATTGGAAGAACTATTGTTCCATCCTGCTTGCTAGATACTACAGCTTTGCAGTTCACCAGTTCAAGACAAATTCACACTGACTTCAGGAAACTATTAGGATATTTTAGGCAATTGTCTTGTAGCAAGAAGTAATCATTTGTGAACAGAAAGGATTAAACTCCATCCTCAGTGAGGTTTAAGCATCTTTTTGGGCACTTTTTCAGGAACACTACACTGGAGAAGCCAAGATTCATAAGCAGTCTTGTAAAAGACGCTTTGCATCACCAATAGAAGTCCATTTATTCAGTGAAGCCAAGTCTTTGTCACCTTTTCAGCAGCAAGGGTGGGATTCACCTCCAGACGCTCAGAGGAAGGAGACACTGCTAATTTAGGGCACAGCCACCACAAACACAAAGACAGTTCTCCAGGGCTCTAGGTCACACCTGAAACGCTTCTGGAACAGTGATGTAGAGGTGCCGTGCCCGTGCAGATGCATAAATAATTTGGCACTCACTTCAGTTAAGATCGCTAGCTAATTCACTGGCAGTTGTGGGCACTCAGGGTTACAGATACGCTACAGTCCACCTCCCTCAGCAAAAAAGCTGCAGCAAAGTCAATGAAATAAGCTAATTAGCAGCATCTGAAGATCTCTCCCTCCATTTTTCATTTCTGTCTTTAGTTTTACTTGGTTGAATTTCTATTCATTTCAATATCTTGTGCCATTGCAAAGAAAAGAAATCTGCCTATTAAGAGGAAATAGAAGTCCTAGGCATCAAAATTTATCGAGCAGCCCTTCAGAGCCTTGCAGAGCTCTGCGGAAGCATTTTATTGTAATTTGTTAACACATATTTCATTCCCTGAGAAGAAAGCCTCTCACTTCGGTGGCTAAATCTAGCTCAGACCCATAAAAGCTGTAGAAAATACGCTAAATCCAAGACAATAAAAAAGTAGATTAAATTCCACTTGCACTCAGATTTTCTGGAATTTCCATGGCCTGACCTCCAGCTGATAAGATAGGACTATGACCATCTGTTTGAGAAAGCTCTGCTCCATAACATGAAAACTAGCTGTATTTAAGAAGAGAATGAACCTCGAGATGGTGACTCTATTTTGCAACGCATGTAGCAGCTCACAACTTGCAGCAATACAAAACTTCTCAGCGTATCTGCTTCCAGCTCGGGAAGCTGTTGTAGCATTGTTGCGGAAAGCTCAATGCTTGATTCCTTCTTCTTGCATGTTTAGATTTCAGAGGACTTCAGGACTTTACAAGTCTCCACAAGAACGGACCAATTGCTTTTTTTCTTTAAGGTAGATAGAAAACGGAGACTGGAAGAGTGAAGAATCTTCAAGAAAAATAATTACAGTTATTCTTCATGATTATAAAAAGTATGAAGACATGCAGAAGAGTTAGACTTCTTGTGGAAAATTGTGAATTATCTCTAAAACTTTGTTTGTGACAAAGCTTTTCAAATGAATCTAATTAGTTTGCACAAGATGAAATCACAAGAATTTCTCAAGGGGTTGGTTTCTAAAGCTAATTTTTATTCCTAATATCTGCAATAAATTATTTTGACCACTTTCTGAGTTCCAGGCTGCCACAAATGATCCAAACCACACTACTGGAATAGAAGACTTCAAAGCTAATCATTCCTACAGAGTATTCACAAAGGAAACTCTTGTGTGGTTTAAAGCCACATTAACCTGGTTTCAGCTCTTGCCTTTGTCTCAAGTTAAAGCTATATGTTAGAGTTTGAGTTTATTGTCTCAAGTTAAAGCTATACTCATTAACTTGAAACAATAAACTCAAACTCTAACATATTTGGGTTGAATTTTACTCCGAGTGTTGGCAGCATCCCTAGTAGGTTCTTATCCACAACCTGATTTGTCTTTCACAGATGTACAGCGATTTAAAGCTCCACAGACAATGCCACTGCCTTTGAGATAGCCCAGGTATATTTAATTTCATACAAAAGCACAAACATTAGGCTGCCACAAGCCCTATCAAGTGTGTCCCGACAGTGCCAGATTTTACACTGAAGCCCCACTGTAAATACTGGGAAGTCTTTCTGTGACGAAGGCGCAAAAAGAAAGGACAAATGGGTCATGAAATTCTAAATAAAATGCTGGATTTTCTTGAAGATGCATGAGTATGCAAAGGACGTTTATCAGGAGGAGGGACTTTGTAAAAGCACTCTTCTTGCTACCATCTTGTTTGAGCACGAACTTTGCAGACCTGCAGTGCGTGCTACAAAGCCTCTGCCTGCTGAAAAGAGGAAACAAGTCCTTCCTATTAGCGTTACCTGATTTTCTGAACACTTCCTTGCCTCCGCTTTCCTTCCCAACCCCTCAACCGCAAACCAAGGTTACGTTACTGTCTCGGTGCTGCCTGGTGTTGCCTTGGTCACACATAGGTCACTGTGGTAAAAGAACTACTTACTAACAGTTACCGCACAGCAATGTCCAAGACAGTGCCATATTCCCATGAATTTAAAGCAGGAAATGTTTTTTGCAGTGCTGCGGCATCTCACAGAAGCAATTCAGGGTTGTCGGCATTGGATATTCTATTGTATTCTCCAAACCTTGATAAGAGCTCCGATAGTTTCAGTGAAAACTCCCTGGGGTACATGTCTGATAGCATAGAAATGTAATTTAAACACTATTAGCTGATCACACATCATTTGTGAGAGAACTCTAGATGAAGTGATAGGGCACCACTTGCTAAGTGAAAGCCAACTTCTGCCAGTAATCATAACAATGTAATTGTGCAAGTGTTTAATACAGGTCCCAGTAGCTAAAGGAGAAAAAAACAGATTGTAATCCCATTGCAAAGACTGGGTGGAGGCACACACCACAGTCCAGTGAGCAGAGCTGCTGCTGGGATGAGGCACCGTCCCCGAGATACCGTACCCCATTGTTGCAAACTCATGACAGCAAACACTGCTCTGAGCATCTCCATGTTACCTCTGGGTGTTGCAGACAGAGACTGCTGGAAACCTACAAACTGCCCGGCTGCGTTCAGAAGTCCCTGAGACTGTGGGTAGACAAGAGGCATCCGAAAGCTGAGGCCAGTCATTAACAGCTGGCAGGACTGCTGCATCCTAACAAAAGCACAGCACCAAGCTCTTGCCCCTCCACCGCGCAAGCCCCCTCCCATGCCCACGGCCCTCCGCAAGCTGAGCGCACGCTGCCCCGTCGTTTCCCGTTGCTGTGCGTGCCACTGCCAGGGATGGAGCACAGCCCTTTTCCACCACGCTCTCCTGCAGCCCCCGGCGAGAGCCAGAATCCTCCTCAGCCACCGACTTCTTGGGGGAAACCAGCACCTCACCCTTTCTCGTGCTGTTCTCTTCAGCGTGCTTTCTACAGAAACGCTGTGTAATCTCACAACAGCAGCTATCACAGACACAGCACCTTTCATGCAGACGTTAGGCAAGGTTCACACCACCCTACACCTGCACCTGCAAACAAAGCTCCTTCCTACCCCAAAATGCCCGGTTTGAGTTATTTTCTTGACTTGGCAAAAAGCACACAAAGGCAGCCAAAACAAGTATCTACAGAAAAGATTTGCAAAATAATTTTCACTCATGGCAAAACTGAAGAAAATCCCAACTCCCACGGCACACATATAGAATGACCAGTTCCAGAAATAAATTACTATCTTTGCTTGCATGCTCTGCTCTGCATACCTATATTGCTTGCCAAGATTTTTTAGAGTAATGTTTATTTTAAAAACATGCTGATTCATCAGCACTGCTTTTTTAGGTAGGGAAAAAGGTCAGTTATGACAAATTGCCAGTTTCAATATCCAATTCAAAACCCAGTTTCAATAGCCTAAATGAAAAGTTCCGGTTTTTTGTTCAAAGCCAGTTTTTTACTATGAAAATGCGATCACTTACAGTAAAAGTGTAATGTAAAACAAAAAATGAAATTCAGCACAAAATATTCAAAAATATTCTAAGCAAGTGGTTACAACTGACTGCCTTAATTTTTTTTATTTTCAGCGGTTCCTCACATCGTAACCTTACACCCAGAAATCTGGATAGCGGTCTTAAGTCTTTTCTCATAATTTTTTCCCTGCAGCATTCTTCTAGGCACCACCAATAGCCCTCAAAGCTTCCTATTAGCACACTTCAGACAAACACAGAGGGCTCACAATGCAGGTAGTCAAGCCAGGCGCACCCAGGCAGTCACATCTCTGTGTGTAACACGACTGAGTACCTACACTGACAAAAATTTCCCATTACAACGCTCGTTACGTCGTCCCCTGCTAATGCTCCATCACAGCGTGGCACACAGGAGACAGCACTCTGAAACCCGCTTTGGATGTAAAAATGGAAGTTTATTTCACCTCCCTCGAGCACTTATTTTTTTCACTTAGTAACAGCCATATGCCACACGATCATTAATCAGTATTATTTGCTCCTTCTTTCTTACTCTTGTCTATCGTCGCCTCCTTTCCGCAGGGAGCATGGAGGGTCAGCGGGCTTCCCAGGGAGCCTGCCCCCCCGGGGGTCGCCCCTGCGATGGCCTGCGATGGCCGGCGATGGCCAGCGGCCGCTCTGAGCCTGCGGCAGGGCTGGAGAAGAGGCTCCTTGCCTCCGCCGTCCTTCCCGGGGCGAGGGGCGGCAGGTACCAGGCAGCATGCCCCATCAGCGCGGATGCTTACACGGTGCTGGAGTACTTCTTGGCTCCTTGATAGCAAGGAAATGGGCACCTTGAGGACATTTCAAACACTGGGGTGATCGTGCAAAGTGGTTTATAACTTTGTAAAATTATGCTGTGTTATTAAACACTGTGCAGCATGTGTTGTCCCAAACCACCAGCAGCAGCAGCCCAAGGACAGAAGCCTAGACTAGACTGTAATTTGCTTCTACATTTTAATCAAGAGGTAAGACCTAATCAGCCTTTCTTATAGCTCCCCACTAAAACAGCACCATGAAGGCTCTAACGGCATTCACCAAAGTTTTTTTCTACAACTTTGCCTTAAGCAAAACTAGACAAAAAAAAAATCAAGGAAATGAGGCATTGGATATGTCTGCAGGTTCAGGTTCTCAAGGCAGTTAAAACTTCTGCATTAAAATCCCCATGTTTCTTTACTCAGCGGAGCAGGGAGGATCCCTTTGTTCACGGGGAAAACAACTGGGATTTTCTTATCTGTGCTCGCTGCCTGTGAGGCAGCCCCGTGACAAAGCACACCTACCTGCCCCCGAATACAGGCACCCGGGAAGGACTCTCCCACGCCGCGCGTACGGAAACACGCCCTTTGCTACCCACAATGATCAACACCAAATGTCAGGAAAAAACCGTATGAAGGAATTAAGTTAGGAGAAGGCAGCAGTACTGAAAGGATTTCTAGTCCACAAGGTACACTTTCACACTCTAACAAACATTTTACTTCCAAAGGACGGCAATCTGGAAAGCTCAGAACATTATGTAAGGGACATAGCCAACAGAGGGATCACAAAGTTAAAAAGTCTCTGCTAATCAATGACAAATTTAGTACTTGTTGCTACAATTACAAAGATAATAGTTCCTTTATGTCAGTGCCTTTGGTTTTGCAGCTGTAAAATAGCTTTGAAATTCTGCATTTCAAGTAACAGAAATTAATAGGAGGTCATTTCTACCAGAGAAATTTTAGGGGCCCATCCTCTCTAATCATCATTAAAAACTAAATCCACAGGAGAAGAGGCACTTTACTGATTGTCAAGTGGAAGCTATTATTCATTTGATGACGCTCTTGGCACCGTGCCATTTATTCTGCTGTAGAGCCTGCTGGTTGCTCTACTTCATCTCATGCAATCAAGGTTGTTTCTGCCTGCCAAGAGTTATTTATAGAGTGGAAAAAAAAAAAGAGTATGTTCTCTTGCTTCAAAAACAAGTTTCAAACTTTTTAACTGAACAACTGCTTCCCTGCTCCCCAAAGACATTCTTTTATTTTGAGCTCCACTTGTACAGAAACAAAAGCACATTCCCAGATTTCATCTTCCCTAAAACACGGAAACAATTCCCGTGCCATGCACATCTTCACTGAGAAATCATCTGATTTTCTCGCGTTAAGATTCTGCATAGCCACATACCTCTGACAGCATGCAGCCAGTTTCACCACATGTCATCGCTCCTGGTGCCCGCCGGTGTCAAAGGTGTGGAGAAGAAGTACCTCCTTTGAGGATCACCTTCACTGACACAGTTCACCTGTACCTAAAGGGTGGGGAAATTTTTAATGATGGGGGCACTTTGCCAGTGCTCAATAAGCTGCCACAATGAGGAGGTGGATGAGGCGTTCGGGCTGAGGGAGGATGAATTTCTACCCCAAAGCTTGATTCTCCAGTGTCCAGACCATGTGCAATCTTTACACCCGCACAGAGTCTGCCACTGTATCGTGGAAGGGCTTTATGTCCCCTTCGACGCGCAAATGACCATAAATTCCTAAGCAAAAGTTTAAAACCTGTTTTTGACCTTAAGGCTAGTTTAAATGAGGAATCTTGACATTCTTGAACTGAAACATACGAAATCAGAAACAGTCTTTAAAGCAAATCTAGTGAAACACCACTAGCGTCGTTTGTGCGTGAACCCAGCACCAGCCCTTCAAAGTTTCTGTAGTTTTTAAGAGTTCCACACAAAGCTCAGCCTAAACATCTTAAAAAGAGGAGAAAGTGAATTTCATGTACAGTAACAGCAGAAGTCTCACAAATGCTCAAGAAGCAAAACTATCAGCGTGCAACCGAGTAATTTTACAGTTGAATTCTGGTTTAGTCAGCTCCATGAAACAGAAAGCAAACCATGGTCATTTTCACTCCAGAAAATACTGTTAATCCTCCATTTCGAGAACTGTTAACCAGTCCCTTCAAACAGACAAGGTTGTTCTGAGTTCACTGCAGTTCTGATACCTTTGCTCATAAGAACAGCACCTTATTCCACGGATGTTTTCCCTGATTTCACACAACTATTCCCTGAACAAACTATCTGTCATTGCTGTGCCCTTCCCTTTTCACCTTAGGACTTCATACGTAACAAACAAAGCACGACCCCTGCACAAGTCTCCTTCACCTCTAAAGCAAAACTCTGTTGCCTAATCCTCCACACCTATTGTCTCTCTCTGGTGTCTGATTTACTGGTTTGAACAGGTAAGAGAGCAAAGGCAGGGCAGGCTCAGCCGTGTGCACGTGGGCATGGGATCAGTGCAGAAGCTCTTCGGGTCCTCACGGCTCATAAATTTCTTTTTTGGTTTGCAAACTTCGCGTAGGGGCTAATGCAGATGATTAAAACGGCCCTGTTTCGAAGCTTGTGTTATTATTATCGTCTAATGAACCTTATAGACAAAAAACAGAGGTCTGATTCCAGATCACATTTCCTAAATAAAATACCAAACAAATGCAGAAATGTCGTTTTCTAATGGGTTCTATTCCCTTCCTTTTGACCAATATAAAATCTTATCTAGTTTAGTGGATCTTTAGTTAAACAGAATTCGTAAGACATACGGAGAGCTACTAATAACCACCAGCTTTTGCGAGACTGTCAGGAAATCCCTTCAGTGAAGAAAATGTTGAGCAAGTGCGAGCCACTTTTCTAGGGATTTTATACATAATAAGCAAAGTACATTACAAGCTCTTGATTTAACAAAAAACCCTTAATTACGCATTTCTGTAATGACGAGTACTGTAGGCAACATTTACACGCGTATGCAAATTTTATGTAAAATCTAGTCTGCATATGGTGAAATACCCATCCCCCATATAAAACATGGGATAATTCCATGGAATAATTTTCAGCAGGTACTACCTTCTGCTGCACGGTAAGCACCGCACAGCTTGACCAAACAAACATGGTTTTCTAAAATAACCAGCAAAACTATTGTTCTAACTAGTTCTAACTAGTACATCAAAAAAGATGTATAAATCACTGGAAAAACAAGTGTGGTTTGAAGATTATGTCTCCAAGCTGGTTTTCCCATTGGATGACATGCCAAACCCCGGACACCAAAACGGGTTATGCTGAAGAGCAAATACCAGTCATTAACTTTCCTGTGGTTTAATAATTACACCTCTTCCTGAGGATGTGATTAAACCACACACAGCATTAGAAAACAGAGAGAATTAAGTCAATATGCCTCAGAGCTGAAGAGTAAGTGAATGCGTACAGTAAAAAAACGCCAGATCAGATGGCTGGATGTGTATTTTCAAGGTCTGTACAGCAGTGCAACACACGAATGCAATAAGAATAACATCATTACCAGATGTAATGGCATTCTCCCCCTCCACAAGGGAAATGCAGCATTGCATTACAGAAAGACGTGAGGGGCACCAAGATCAGCAGAGACCTGACCCCCCACCACGAGCCCTGGCTCTTCGAATGGAAGGATGAATCCTTGCCAAAACATTTCGGTCCGGTGTTTGTTTCAGCACTGGTGCGGTGTTTTTATATTCCTTCCTGGAACACAGGGGAAAAGCACCTGAAATGGCTGGCAGGGTACTGCTGCTTCTTAAAAGCCTAAATACAGTCAAACCGAAGCCTGCGGAAAGAAACACTGGGCACGAGGACAAACACCCTCACCCCACACACATGCCTGGCTCAAGCGAAGTTCAGTGTTCAGCCTTTCACATTCTCTTCCACTTTACTTTGAATTTAGCATTATAGTGTTAGAAACCTTTCCAATCAATGTAGCATTACTACATTACATAATGACTTGCGTGGCACTGTCAGGTGACACAAGCCACAAGAAACAGCATTTCTGAAGAACTGCATTAAACAAAGACTCTCCTATTTCTCCAATATTTAACTGGAGTAACTCCAGGAAACTTACTCGAGTTACTTCTGCGTGGGGAGTAAAAAAGGGAGGGGAAAACAGCATCTCTGTTTCCCTCCCTGCCTGTAAGACAAAGTTGTACAGCACCCTCTCAGTGGGACACCGGTACTTACCAAAGCTTCTACAATGGAAATAATAAATTTAAAGTGTGATACTGGCAGGGAGAGCTTTCCAGTCCCACTCTGACACTTGCCTCATCTTCCCTGTGATTCTGTCAGCCCACTCGCTTTCCAGCCCATGGCCTTGCCTTTGAGACTGAAGATTAGCTTAGCAGCAGGGGAGGTTGTAGGTGGGAGGACCACTCATTCTCCAACAGCACTTGGCTCACGTTGGGTAGCTCCACCACATTCCCCCAGAGAGAGCAGCTGGTGATTATCAATGTGGTCTGGATCTGAACTAGTGACCGGGAGAGAAGGGACCTTGTCAGGCTGTCGTTTTCCGAGCCATCCAGTGCTTCTTAATCTGAGCATTTGCTGCCAAATGTTTATGGACCTCAGGGAGTGCAATTCTTAAATTTTTAAAACACTGGAATTACTGAAAAGATAAATGTTCTAGCAGCAAATTTTCTTTAAAAAAATTAAGAAAAGATAGTCATGAGAGAGTTTCTCAGTGCGCTGGTTTAGTCTTCTCACTATATTACTTTCCCTTCTCCGGAGAAGAGAGCATTCGTAACAGCTGGCAGAATTTGATGCAAGCAAAAAGTAGATATTTGCCTCTAAAAACCTTTCTGCTTTATCAGACCCACCGTTAATACATAAGAAAAAATATCTTTAGGATGAGTGCAAATTTCTAGGCGGGGACAGCTCTTTTCCTAATAACAAGTCTTTGCCCACTGACCATGCTCTCTGAACACACGTCTGGAGGCCATGGGAAGAGGACTTGTTCTAAAACCATTTGCAAGCAACAGTAACAAGCCAAAGAGGTTTGGCAGACTTTAGGAGGATGTTGGCTCAAGAGGCCAAATTAATTGGCTTTGATGGAGTAACATCAGGGAGGAATTTAAGACTAAAGCATTTCAGTTGTGAGTCATTTAGGCTCCAATGCCACCATCTGGTTTTGGACATTCCTGTAACCGTTACTGCTCAAGGCTGTGCTTCTGGGAAGCGTGGCAGCGCTGTGCCAGAGCAGGCAACAGCAGAGCCCTATGGCTGGCCAAGGGGTGTTTTCAGTTCCCAGGGTGGGGGAAACAACAAAAGTGACAAAGTTTTCATTTTCTTTGAACATTTTTCTTCAATAGTTTTGGAGGTTTCTTTGAAATACCCAAGGAAAAGACATTCCGCTTTTCAATCATTTTCCACTCAGTGGTAACACTCCCAGAACTTAACTGTCAGTAACTATTCCCTGTGTAAACTTGCACTTTAGCGAGAGGAATAAATTGGAAGAAAGACATTTGCCCCCCCAAAAAAATTTCCGAACAAATAATTTCAAAGAGTTCTAGCTAATTTCTTGCTCCACTTTCATAAAAGTGCTCAGATACAGACTTGGGATACGACCGCACCTTGCCCAGCACCTCTTGGCACCTGGGCTGGAAGGAGTCATGCATGCCACTCTCCATAGCACAGCCCGGATGAACTAATGCAGCAGGCCTGGAGCTCGCCCAGACACTCCAGTGTCAGCAACTGGGTCACCAAAGGCCTCTGGGACAGCAGTTTTCTGAACCGAGGCACTACCCTTTGCACCGTTCTGCAAAACCCACTAATATCATCGATAACCCCAGGGAAGAGCCTGCATGAGGCTGGCTGCTCATTGCTGGTTACGCAATACCATTACAGTCCTGCCTGTGCTGGGGCAACCGGTCCCTCTGGGAGATCTCCACGGATGATACACGGCCCTCGGAAGAACGCTGACAAGGTCAGCACATCCAACCCAACAGCCATGTCACTTCCTTACCCTGAGGATGCTCCTTCTCGCAGAACCACGGACTGGCTGAGGTTGGAAGGGGCCTCTGGAGATCATCTGGTCCAACCCTCCTGCTCAAGCAGGGCCACCCAGAGCCAGTCGCCCAGGCCCATATCCAGTTGGATTTTTAATATCTGCAAGGATGGAGACTCCACCAAGAAGGAATAAGATCCTTCTTTAAGCAAAAGATACCATGTTAGTCTGGGATGACCTATCTTTGCTAAGTTCATGCTGTATTTTACCCCATTTGTCACTTACTTGCACACCTTTCAGCATCCTTCCCAACGTAAAGCTACTTCTTCTCTGTTGGCCTGGCTGACAAGCCAGCAGACATCAATCACCTCATCTGCACCCCTCCTCATTCTGCCTGGGGGTTACACGACCACGCATTACTGCCTCAACCAGGCAGTTTTACTTAAATGCATCGCATCAGCCTGCTGGAGGGAGATGATAAGTGATTGCCTTTGCATCACTTGTTATTTTTATTTTTTTTAATCCTCCCTTCACTTAAACTGTCTTTATCTACAGTCTCTAATTTTTCTGGCTTTTGCCCTTCTGATTCTCTCCTCCATCCTGCTGTGGGATGAGGAGGAGTGAGCAAGAGGCTGGTAGGCGCTCAGTTCCTGGCTAGGGTCAACGCACCACAGACTGTCTCTAATGCAGGTCTTTTTCGCTATCCTTTTGTCTCATTACGCATCCAGCATCTGCCCACAAGGCTGAAATAATATTTATGGGAACCTTGGGCAAAGTGTTAGTTTATTACTATATCAGTTTATGATCAATATATTTAAAATATATTGTATTTTCAATTACCTTTTACTTCTTTTTTCAGTCTCAGTGCAGACTTGATTAAAGAAACTTTGAATTTTCCTCATAAAAATATAGCCCACACAGCCTTTGGTAATCTGCATTTTATCTTGTGCTTTTTAGCTTCAAGGCGCAACTTTCTTGTTGGATTAGTATTTTTTCTTTTCATTATAGGCTCTTTACTTATTCATAGTGTCCTTTTGAGGTATTTATCCAGTTCAGTGTGGAGTCATTCCCCACAACATTTTTTTTTCTCTGTCTGCCATACAGATTCCAGGTACTTTTTACACTTTTGATTTGACGAAATTCCAAAGCTCTTCCACTTGCAAAGAAACCTAGAGACCAACATAAGCAGAAATATCTAGACCCTGTAATTAGTAGTAGCATTTGCTCTCCGATCTCTATCTGGAAAGCTAAGAGTCTCCCATAATGATACAATTACTGGTGCTACTTATCTCTCTAATAACACCGGGGAGATCTCTCTCCATTTCCAAATCCAACCCTGAGGGCCTACAGCAGACATCCAGCACTACTCCAGTAAAGCCCCTTATATCATCCTTTCCCAAAATGATTTCATCTCAGACTAATTCTGGTTTCTGTGCACATTAGCCCCTCTTTGTTCTTCGTAGTCACCAGGCCCTTAGCATGCAGTGCTGCCCCGGATAAACACACGCACGCACACTCCCCAGGGGATGAAACGTTGCTACCACATCAGTCCCAAGCCAACTGCTCCTGTTTGCGGCTCCCAGACTTCTGCTTTGAATTTTCTGTCTCTCCTGACCACTGAAACCCACTGATTTCAGGACCGAGTTCTAGGAGAGAATACAAGTGTGGAAGAACGAGAGGGGTCTCACTGGCCCGAGCTGGCACTTCCCACCAGCTGGCATTGCAACACCACTGCTGGCAAAATCACGGCTATGTGTAAAACTCAAGGCCCTATTTACGTGACACGTCAGCAGGCCTGAGATCTCTTCAGTATTTAGAAGCGATGTCCTGGCTGGGTTATTTTTATTTACAAAGTTCCCCTATTAAGGACAGATTTTATTACATCTTGATGTGTGCAGACACTAGCCATGAAAGAATTATAATATGGAAATGGAAGAAAATGCTGACAGTGAAAGCACTGTAGATAAGCATTGTTTCACTGGTGGCAAATAGAAATATTTTGGACCAGATGCATCTGTTGTGTCATTTATTTAAATTGCAGGGGTTGCACGAGGAGTGAAACAGGTCATATCCCTAGTGTCACTGATGTATATTTTACTTGCAATGATAAATAATTATTCTTCTTTGCTTTTCTATTATTCTATCACATATCTGCTGTTTATAATAATTACTTTTGGACAAAGTTTAAATTTTAAGCAGTTGACAATTGCATTTATACATCTGGGGAAGAGCAAAAAAACCAGGGCTGGTCACCCAGGAAGCTGTCTGGACCACACCAGAAAATTTCCCTCAACAGCTGAGCATATGGTCCTGGGTGACAAGGATGTTGTCCCTCAACACGTTGTCCATTGAACGACATATTGCAGACAGGTCTTCATGGATACCGAACAACCCTCAACAGTATTACAGACAGGTCTTCTTTCCCAAGACCACCTTTCTGTAAGGACTTGGATCTTCACAGCCACACAGAATTAGAGAATTGTATAGACAAAGCTTTATGCCGTCTTTAAATGCCAAAGGTATGGTATTTCGTATGGAGGGCTATGAAGGGCTATCCTGATAAGCCTCAACACATCCAGTACTTACTGAGCATAACAAAGCCCAGCTAGATGGGAAGCCTTGTCTTGCTTCAAACCAAATCCCCTCCCTCGTAACTAGCCTAAGGGCAGGCACCGAAGTCAGCCATAGGACACAATTCCAATCATTGCTTTCCCTCCCAGCCTGACAGAGTAATTTCTCACGTAAACGCATATTTGAAAAAACCCTCATCTCTCTGTCATCTGCCTTCTCTCTGTTTCTGCTGCTCCTCTGGTGACTCATCCCAGAACTCCTTGCCAAAGCCTCCAGCAACCACAGCAGATAGGAGCAAAGCTCACTTCCAAGAGAAGGCAAAGGGAAGCCAGTAACGATACACTGCACTGGCAACCGACATTTGCACCATTATCAGCAACTCAGTGTCACTCCCCGGCCCTACAAGTAACATAAAATATTAACAAGTGCAGAAGGCATTCACAGGGCATTGCACCTTAAAGCCAACAGGAAGGTCAGAAATGGAAAAGGGAGCGTATTTTGGAAAGACAGGAAAAGATGATCTCAGGCACCCCCTGCAGTCTCCCTTGCTACGGTTTTGGAACAAGGAAACCTTGTTAATTATGCATACTCATTCAAGTGCATAGCACAATGAGCCCTAGTCTCTATTTGAATTTTAAAATGGCACCAACCATATTTACCATGAGTAACAATTACATGGTTCAGTGACTGTGAGGATAGTGTCGCAAAGTCAAAAGAGCCATCCTCTGCTATCACAAAATTGGAAACATAGGAAGAATTCTGTCCTGACAGTCCAGAGAGCCCCTGGTAGTGATGAATTTTGCCAAAAATGAAGGTAGTGGTGCTGCCTAGGCCTCTGGCTGTGGTAGCAGAAAGCTGTGGGCTTGCAGCTGTTCCTGCAGAAAGTCCAGGATGCGTTCTCTGGAGCTCCATAGCGGAGCAGCACAGCACAGGCCGATGTGCATGCACATAAAGGCACAAGGGAGTTCTGCAGGCAGGAGGAGAAAGGAAGGAGGAGGAGATGATCACACGGCTCAGCAGAACTAATCCCTTACACTATAAAATTATACAGCCAAAATTAGACCATTAGATTCACTTGGCCTTGATACAGCAAGGTCTTACAACGGGCAGCTTTAAACAAGTGAGTTGTCCCAGTTAGCAGAATTCTCATCACTTTTCAACTGACTTTAAACAACAAGAATAAATACTATATACAACTTGAATTCACTAGTTGTCAACTGAAAGAAGTAACAGCAAACGTTAACAGCTCGGGGAAATAGCTGGATACTCCTCCCATCAACATAATGTGGCCTGAAGCAGAAATAAACACAGAAGGAATCGTCCGTGATGATCAGTAGCTTATATGTTCAAAGGGCTCTTTATAGTAGGCCATTACAGACTCAGTTAAGCCATATCTCAATTTTAATATACCACTTTCTGCATCATGACACCCCTTACAGAAGATCAGCACAGGACCAAAAACTGAAACCTTTAAAAAAAAGGACTTTAAAATGTGCATTTCTAAAACAAGAAAAACACATTGCAAACACTTCATTCATTTGAGAAGTTTCTAGTTGTTCTTCTGCACCAACCTAAAGTTATTCCTGTTCTGCATGCAACGTCCAGCAAAAACATTGGTTCTGCTTCTTTGGGTCCTGGAGTAAAACATACAAAAATATACGCTTTACGAAATAGTTTTTTGGGCTACTTCCACAGTTACACTTAACCACATGTATTGCACATTTTCATTTTCTCTTGAGGCTTAAGGAACTATGCAGCATGTGTGCATGGATACTCTCATTTTGAGAAAAGCCACTGTGTTCACACAGACCCGTGAACACAAAGCTTAAATGTTGAATTTCACCAAGTTCTACTACGAACTCTATTTAAACAAAGTGGGATTTACAATGTATGCTCTATGAGAAGGGATTTTTCTAGCAAATTCTGGGATTAGCCTAAAGGATGTGTGAGACAATAGATTTTAATGTTTTAATAAACATGTGATTCCCTGGGGAAATTAAAAATTAAAAAAGAGACCAGTTGTTGTGGTCTGCATGCCAGATTGTTTCTTTTCTTCTGCGCTGTTACTCCATCTCACTGTTCTCGCAATGTTTACTGGACAAACCCACATCTCTTCCTGCAGCAATCTGCGTTTGTAGTGCTGTGGCTCCAGCTAGCCGTAGCAAATCCCACCGAGGCCGGCGGCCACAACAGTAACCTGGGGGAAGCGGCAGCCGCTGCTCGGTTGGGACGGCCAAGCCCCACAGGGTGCCCCACACCCTGTTCAGGAAAGCCAAGCGCAGAGCAGCAGAGCAGGTGTTGCAGCCCTGCCCTCCACCCAGCTGCCCAGCAAGCCAGCCTCAGCGCCGGCAGCCCATGCCAGGGCCAGCCGTGGCAGGTGCGCTGCGCCCTGGCTGCTCCACACAGGGTGCCCAGGGCCACTGCTCAGCATGACTGTGGGCCACGGCAAGGACAGGCTGAGACCGAGGGTGAGAGCGGAGCGACGTCTGCTCAGGCAGCCCCTCCGCACTGGGAAGGATTTTGATACCCGTGCTGGACCAGCCACTGTGAGACAAAGTGCCGGAGTCCTGTTCCGTTCACTGCTCTTCCTCACCTCACGTTTCACTGTTCTCTTTCATCCTGCTCTTTAGTCTGCTCCAAATGTGCACTGGCTTATTTCCTTTGGAGTCAGGTACAGGTCTGGGGATTCTTTTTCTCCTCTATAATTTCACCTACAGCTACCTGGGGAATTGAGTTATACAAATATTGTCAGAGAATTATACATAACAAAAATATTTGCCATTTTTGTTTCCCTCAGTGTTAGGATTTTGCTTCAGGGCACCAGGTGCCTGTTTCGGTGAGTATGTCAATTAGCAGACAAAACAAACAGGATTAGAAGATATGTTTTGAAACAGGGTGGGCGATGCAAGCCCTTATTTAAAAACAGTCCCCCACATCATGCTGATACCCACGCACAAGAAGTCACTAAGCAGAATAAGGCACCTGCCCAGGGACGAGCTGAGAGCGGTGCCTTGATTCCCTGCTCCCTGGCACGGCTGCTGCCCCGCACCGAAGACCCCACAACTCCGCTTATTGAATGAAGTTGGAGAGAGAACTTATCAGGGTACAATGCATTTGTATCTTGTTCTGCCTATGTNCCCTGGCACCGCTGCTGCCCCGCACCGAAGACCCCACAACTCCGCTTATTGAATGAAGTTGGAGAGAGAACTTATCAGGGTACAATGCATTTGTATCTTGTTCTGCCTATGTTTAAACAAAAAGCAAATTTTCCTGGCCTGTGCTTCCTAGGGAATTGCACGCAGGCTGAAGTTTGTGTAAATATTAAAATACACACAAGGAGTGTCAGAATAGCACCACAGAAGCAGCGTTCCCAATTCGAGTCAGAAGAATTCTGTCTACATATAACTGCTAATGCAGCACAATATATGGAAGCACCAAAACGCCGAAGTCAGAGAAACTGGAGTTACACAGAGCCCCAAGCAAGATGATACTCTCAGTCCAGTAACAGGCTGCAGCTGAAATGGGAGCAAGTACATAGAGAACAGCTTTAATCTCAAATACCTGCTGCTACGACACAGTAGAATACCATTTCGCATCACCAAGAACCTGGTGAACAGGCCCAGGAGGTGGGAGACACACTAAGGTGTCCAGTTTTTGAGGATCTGGAACAGCAGCATGGTTTACTAAGTCAGTTTTGTATCATCTGCCATAACAAAATAAGGGGAGATGTGCTGTATTTACATGAGATGGCTCAATTCATATATCATCTAGGCAAAATAGGAGCCTATGTTATTTCTGTCATTAGTTATAATTAGAGAACTCTAATCAACCCCCTGCCTGCCCCAGTACTCAAAAGTGTTTGAATCTGCAATTTCACTTGTGTTCTTCATTAAAGGAGAGGGGAAAAGGAAAAGAAAGTCATTCATGAAATTCCCATCCATATAAAGGATTTTTATTTTAGGTTTTACCTTCAATGTGTGTATCTTTAGATCTTTTAAACAGGAATACAGTTCTCCTCCTGTACCATCTCCAATAATAATTCTCTCTATGCATAAATTTATGCAATGCCTATTGAAGACTAGACATTTCACATTCCTCTTCAGCAATAATTACAGGACTTTGGTGAAGAGATAGAGAAGAAATATTAAGAGAAGTTAAAGATCTTTAAGGCAACCACAGGAGGTATTCGTTGCACACACTTTCTGGTGCAGAAGGGCAAAATTATTCAAAAATCTTCAGCATCTTGAGTCTCAACTATTTCCAACAGATGGTGCTGATGACATAATTACTAATGATTAAATTTCAACTTGTATTAGTGAAGGATTTTTAAAGGCACAGGTAAGCAGCATCAAGCCCAGCCTGAGATCTTCACGGGCAATGCCCAGATACCATGACACCGAATTTTGCCTCCACTCACTCCACTGCTTTCTTTCTACATTTCTAGGAGGTTCCACACAAACGCTGGACAAAAACCTGCTCCCATGCACACTGCTGAAGTCTAGAGTATCACCTACCACATCCTCTTAGGGTGTCATAAATTTCATAGGATGCTGGATTTAAGAGGTTCATAGAGACAGAGTGACAATTAATCATCATTTTTTACTGTCTCGTGTCACTGCCCAAAAAGGTACCATCCATGAGTGCTGTAACGTGAACAAAGGCTTCATTCAAGCCAAGTGTTTCACTCTCACAACCGAAAACACGTGCTCCTAACAGAGAACCAAGGAGACCATGACACCTCTGCCTGACACTTCCACGCTTGCAGGAAATTGATATTAGACTTCCACAGCTGATTTCAGAAACGAAGCTGCCTACCAAGGGATGAGAAAGCAGGCAAAAAAAAATGCAAAAAGGTTCTGCTTTGAGAAAGACCACAGCTCTGCTGATTGCTAGAATCACAAATCTGCGGCAAAACCCAACAGTCCAACATCCGAGGGGAATATCCTTGTTTTCCCCAGAAACTCAGCACAGTTTACTCAGAATTTTGTCTCAGACACAGCTAATTGCCTACCTGCTTTAAAGAAACAGTGAAATTTAATTAAAGTTTCGTGCTGCCTTGTGGAGCAAAAGAAGTCTCCCTGAACCTAGAATGAAAAAGGCAGAAGCCCCAGAACAGGATATGTTTGGATCTCTTGATAAATAACCACACGTGTCAAACATGTGGCCCGATTGCCAGCTCGAAAATACCCCAAGCACGTGCTGAAATCGAGCAGTAATCAGCCCAGGATTTAATGGGCGCTTGAATCCCATGGGTTTCAGCATTTCTGAAGCAGGCATGCAAGAACCTTTCCTGAGAGGCTATCCGAACTGGAATCAGAAAGCGTAAATGTTCATTGAGCCGGACAGACCTGTCTCAGTTTCATCAGATTTCCACATTCCTGCCTCTTAGAAAGAAGCTATGAGATAGCGCAACACCAGGCAATGCAGCGTGTGTGCCACACATCGAGCGCTCAGGTGAGCTGCAGGAGCAAGGGAGCAACAAAGAGAAGAATCAGTTACAATCTGTTTATTCATCTTATTTGGAATGAGATGTGTGGTGACTCTCATATATCCATGCTCTTAGAAGTATAATTATCTCAGAACTCAACTACTTTTGTTGATAGAAGCCAAGTCAATGAACTGGGCAAACAGACAAACCCACAGCTTCTAGAGATGCAGTGATACCAGCTTGCTTACAAGCCCATCATTCATGTGACTGCAGTGCCAAGGATACAGGGGTTCCCCTGGGATCCCGAGCAAGTTCACAGCCTTAGCCAGCACTCACCAGCCATCCTCGTTGGCAGAGATGGGCCTCGGACACCGAGCAGCACAGCTCTACAGGATGAAATAGCAATGTAGCTGGAAAACTGTTAGTGTCTGTTGTGCACCAGTGTCCACTTGGCAGAAAGTAAAGAAGAACACATGCACCAAAGACAACCAAATGAGGCCTTGTGATAGGAAAAGCGAAGTTCCCCCACGGTCACCTTAGTAGTTCAGCACAACATACTAAAGGATATATTGATGTTCTGGTGCTCTCAGAGCCAAGGACAGAAGAGGGTTACAAGCACTGCATGATAAAAAAAAAAAAGGCACAACTCGGGCTCAAAAACTATAGTATTGAATTTACTATAGTACTTTCCATGTTTCCTACCTCCCAGAAACCCACAGAAACTGTCCCATGCTACATGGATTCCGGTCTCCTGAACAGTTCATGGGAATCACTTCATGCCCAAGAAATCCTTTCCCAGAGTGCAAAGCCCAGGGCCCTTCTGCCTTGCTAAGCAGAACATCAGCCTTCTCATGCCCCAGGTTGCGTGGAGACAACCGTTCACTCCAGAATGCAGGTTTTACGGTAACATACTCCTCTCCTTAACAATCCACATCCACTGACACCTCTGCCTGTATTTCTGCCACTGGAGCAGCCTGGCTCAGTCCCAACAAATGCCTGAGAAGCCACTTGCACAAACTGCTGAGTCCCATGGAGTTGTTTAAATAACCCCCTTGTACGCCCCTGGCCTATTACATTCAATGTTTTGATCCTAAGTGGCTTATAGAGCCTACCATGAGCAACAAGCATGTTCCCAGTTAATTCATTCTGATTTCCCATACCAGCATTTCCCAGCAAAATTAAGAATAAAAACCATTAACAATCAACCATCATGACAGAATTTCAAGAACATATAATCTACCTGCAAATTAAAACTAAGGACAGAGTTTAAAAGGCCTCCGAGGGTGCCCTGCACGGTTGCACAGAATTGCTTTTCACTGCTGTCAAGCAACAAACACATTCATTCTGGCTGTGTCAACAGTCTTTGGGAGCTTTATTCAGCACTTAACAGTACAGCTAATTCAGACACGGTGCTGCACTCGTCCGGGTTTCTCAAACACTTCATTCAGCCGGGACAGCTTCACACAGTGGTTCTCTCAGCAGCCAGATCAAAGACACCAGTTTTCCTGCACTCTTGATCGTGTATCTNACTTACAGTACAGCTAATTCAGACACGGTGCTGCACTCGTCCGGGTTTCTCAAACACTTCATTCAGCCGGGACAGCTTCACACAGTGGTTCTCTCAGCAGCCAGATCAAAGACACCAGTTTTCCTGCACTCTTGATAGTGTATCTTGGTACCCCTTTCTCGTCCATTGGTACCATATATCAGAAACAGTCTCACCCTCTCAGAGTCTGCTGTGCTTGCATCTATGCCAGGTCTGTTACTGCCCGTACGTGAAGTGGCATATTATTTTCTTAGCTTTAGCCAGAGCCTTGATTCTTCCTCAAGACCGTCAAAAGCCTGTTCCATTTTGTGGAAAAGTCTCTCTGGTACCAAGCACAAGCAGCAGTGTGCAAAAGTCATCTCCCTGAGGAACCACTGAGCATGCACAAATGTGCAACCTGTTTTTCTAAAGGCACCTGGCAGAACCTAAAACACCAGCCAGAGAAAAATATTTTTAGCATTGGCCATCTCTCCTGAGTTTCTTCCACTCCACGAAATGGAAAGTGTTCTCTCTGCAAAGTTACTCAGGAAAAAATGGACCAAGTATTCAGCTCAATTTCCTAACAAGGCTAACTGGCAAAGTACAGCTGTGTATATACACGTATGCACAGTCTCAGCTTAATCAGCTTTTAACTCCTGACCAATTTCAGCTAGCTCTGATAGAGGGACAGAGAGCTGTCTCCCAAATTCTTAGTGAAAACAAGTGGCCAAATAGCAGGAGGATGTTACTAATATTCTTATTGATGGAGAAAGTGCAACAAAAGCCTACCTCCAGCATCTGAGGGTTCACATGAGGGAGAGATTATGGAGCCATAGGTGAAAATCCTTACCTAGCTAAGGCACAGGTCAGCACCATGTTCAGGGAAACTGTCACTCCTTTGGAGAGTCTCTGGAATCTAGAAAGTGTTGAACTCTTGCTGTAACAGTAGTAGTTACATTAAAAATCTGATCCATCATGTATTACAAATGGATTGGAAATGAGGATTTTTGGACAATTTCTTGAATCTTCCCCATGGGTGGCACCTGGTCCCGCTGCAGCTCTTCTGCCCAGCACCTGATCTCCAGCCAATAAGGCAAAACAGCTTCACATCTGGCTTCTGCCTTTGGGTGAGGCAACTTGCAGGAGTATGATTTAGGAATCCTGTTCCTGTGCCCTGCTAAAAAAGGACATGTCCTGGAACTGCTACCTTTCCACTTAATGTACCTGATGCGCAGGACTAAGGACTTGATCAGCAGTGGACATCTGCTATGAACTGTCTTTTCCTATATCCCAGCACAGGCGTTCTCAGCCCTGTGAGCACTGAGCTCCAGCCACCTCCTGCCACTGCATCTGGAAATGCGTGGCTGCCTGTAGTGGCCTCCAGCTCACCATGGAGTCACACCAGCCCCCACGTCATCAGTCTCCCCATCCACTGCTGCGCCGCTCCAATGCTCCTCTCACCCCCTCCGTCTCTGCCACGGTCCTTCCCCAGCACTTACACAGTCCTGCCCCAACGTAATCTGTAGCCGTTTCCAGATGACAGCCATTGCCTTGGGCTGTGCTATTTTCCACAGGGTGTGTCATTCTTGGCACTGTTTCCTGACACAGCAGCTATGAGCTCCGTGTTGCTCAGCTCCTCACCACGTCCTCAGAGAGAGTACACAGCTCACCCGGCGCAGCCTCACTGGCTTGTCAAGCGCTCATGGCTTTCCTGGTGAAAGCCCGGGTCTCCCATAGTTGCTTGTTCCCTCTGCATTTTGCCCCCAAGCTTGGACACAGCAGCCTTCCCTTGCCTGTCTTTCCCTTTCCCCAGGCTGGCTTCCCAGCCACAGCACATGGAAAAGCAGCACCAGGACAGAGCTGCCAGGAGCAGCAGGCCCAGGGCTGTTCAGCACCAGGGATGAGCCAAGGGTGACCCTGGTGTTGGCAGCACCCTCACTGACAGGCGCAGCCCTGCGGCACCTGAACAGGGAGGGCAGAGCTGGCGACAGCCCCAGACCACACAAGGAGATGAACCAAGCCCGGGGAATCCCTTCAGGAGCAAAAGAAGAGGGGGCCAGAGACAGCAGCAGTGACAAGGCTGCCAGGTGTGCTCAAGTCCATCCAGGAGACGGGGCCGAAGACAGGACTGGAGGCAAGCTGCAACGTACAGCTGGAGCCCACCCAGGAAACAAGCTACCTACAGCATGGCTCTAAGATCTACCCAGGAGAGAGGCGCTCCTGTGGCACCACTCAGGCAGGCAATGATGGACAGGGCCTGAGCTTAAATGGGGCTCCCGGGCCTGTGGGCAGAGGGGTGGGTGGAGACCCCAGGTGACGCCAGTCGGGGCCATTGGGGCCTATGAGCGCTGACAGGGCCATGGCATGGCCCTCCCTCCTGCGCCGGGTGTGACGCTCCTCTCCCTCGTGTCCCACCCGACTGCTGCGTGCAGCCTTCCGCACTGCCAAGAGCCACCTCTGCGCCAGCACTGGGGACACTGAGAGCCCAGGAGGGTGTCAGGCGGAGCAGCATCCACCAGCAGCACGGCCACCCCAGCCTGTGGAGCATGGGCGGTGTCCAGCTCCTCCCCAGCCCCTCCAGACCCTTCTCCTGCTGTCCTGACTCCCAGAACGGGGTGTGTGGCTCATGCCTGTGACGGAGCAGGTCAAATCTTGTCTTCAGTGTGAAAGCAAGCCCAAAGAAACTCATTCTTCTAATAGAAATTAACAACAAAGCCCTCACCCAGACCCAAGGTTTTTATTTGCATGCCTCAAATAAAAACCATGTATGTGGTTCCATGTTTGAGGTCTGGCCTGCTAAATCGAGAAGCCATTTTGCCCTTCCTGGCAGGGGTGGAGGAGTCATTTTACAAGGATAGCAATAATTGCTACAAGGCTTAGGGGACTTTATGCAGAAGATCCCCAATTGCCTATCATGAACTGTCATATGTATGACAGTGCAAAGCAGAGGGAATCATAAAAATAACTCTAGTGCAGTTTCTAAAAATAAAACTCACAAATGTTTGTGAAAACTTTTAAAACAGAAAATGACAAGGTGACTACTGAAGCTACAGGAGTGTTCTGCATTCAGTAGTGTAGATCACAGCAAATCTAATAGTAATGTTTTCCAGTAGCTGAATCTCAGTGGGGAAATGAGCTTTTGCATTGTGAATAGCATACTAGCTCCTCTTTGCACTGAAAAGTGATTAAAAAACTTCATTGAGAGGCGCTCTTTTTCCCCTCTGTGGTCACTCATGCTTCAGTAACAACTGAAGGCGGAATTAATCTATTTACTTGGTAATTTTAAAGACCACAAGAAATGGAATACTTCAAAATTTGGCAATGCACCGTCATTTGCCATTGGTAATATTACCCTGAACTTCATGGAATACTGTTTTTGTTTATGGATTAAAGAAAAGTAAAAATTACTTTGCTTCCAGCTAAATGTCTAGGTCCCAGACTGCAAAACAGATCAGAGGGAGCTCTAAGTAGATCAGAATTTCACTTTAAAAATTGTGTAAAACAGGTCATAGAATCATAGAATCATAGAATATCTCATAAGGAGATCTCATAAGGAGATCCCATAAGGATCATCGAGTCCAACTCCCTGCTCCTCTCAGGGCTACCTAACACTAAACCATAAGACTGAGAGCATCGTCCAGATGCTCCTTGCACTCTGACAGGCTTTGTGCCTTGACCACTTCCCTGGGGAGCCTGTTCCAGACACTGACCACCCTCTCTGTGAAGAACCTTTTCCTAACGTCCAATCTGAACTTCCCCTGACGCAGCTTCATTCCCTCGTGTCCTGTCGCTGGTCACCAGAGAGATCAGCACCTTCTCCTCCGCTGCCTGCCTTGAGGAAGGTGTAGGCTGCGATGAGGTCTGCCCTCAGCCTTCTCTTCTCCAGGCTGAACAAGCCAAGTGACCTCAGCAACTCCTTTTAAGTCTTTCCCTTGAGACCCTTCACTACCTTGGTCACCCTCCTCTGGACACACTCTAATAGTTTGATGTCCTTCTTCTATTGAGGAGCCCAAAACTGCACACAGTGCTCGAGGTGCGGCCGCACCCGTGCAGCGTAGAGTACGACAGTCACCTCCCTTGACTTGCTAGCTATGCTGTGCTTGATGCACCCCAGGACACAGTTGGCCTTTTGGGTGCCAGGGCACACTGATGATTCGTATTCAACTTGCCATCAACTCAGACCCCTAGATCTCTTTCTGTGGGACTGCTCTCCAGCCTCCTATCCCGCAGTTTGTACACATAACCAGGATTACCGCATCCCACGTGGGGAATCCATCGCTTGCTCTTGTTAAATTTCATATACTTGGTGATTGCCCAGCTCTCTAGTCTCTCAAGATCTCTCTGCTTGCTTGACTGCACACACTTTGGAATTGCCTGCTCCTGTGCTTTTAAGAGATGGCTCTTACAAAATGACAGCATCCATGGACCCCAATACCTTCAAAAGCAGATTCCCAGGGGACCTTACTAACTAGNCTCGTGTCCTGTCGCTGGTCACCAGAGAGATCAGCACCTTCTCCTCCGCTGCCTGCCTTGAGGAAGGTGTAGGCTGCGATGAGGTCTGCCCTCAGCCTTCTCTTCTCCAGGCTGAACAAGCCAAGTGACCTCAGCAACTCCTTTTAAGTCTTTCCCTTGAGACCCTTCACTACCTTGGTCACCCTCCTCTGGACACACTCTAATAGTTTGATGTCCTTCTTCTATTGAGGAGCCCAAAACTGCACACAGTGCTCGAGGTGCGGCCGCACCCGTGCAGCGTAGAGTACGACAGTCACCTCCCTTGACTTGCTAGCTATGCTGTGCTTGATGCACCCCAGGACACAGTTGGCCTTTTGGGTGCCAGGGCACACTGATGATTCGTATTCAACTTGCCATCAACTCAGACCCCTAGATCTCTTTCTGTGGGACTGCTCTCCAGCCTCCTATCCCGCAGTTTGTACACATAACCAGGATTACCGCATCCCACGTGGGGAATCCATCGCTTGCTCTTGTTAAATTTCATATACTTGGTGATTGCCCAGCTCTCTAGTCTCTCAAGATCTCTCTGCTTGCTTGACTGCACACACTTTGGAATTGCCTGCTCCTGTGCTTTTAAGAGATGGCTCTTACAAAATGACAGCATCCATGGACCCCAATACCTTCAAAAGCAGATTCCCAGGGGACCTTACTAACTAGCTCCTTCAGCAGCCCCGAGTCTGCTCTCCCCAGAGCAGGGGCCCAAGTTTTGCTGGCAGTTTTTCTCCTGTTATCAACTATTTGAAACTCAACTACTTCATGGTCTCTGTGACCAATACAGCCAGCAATCACCACTTGGCCCACGAGTCCCTCTCTGTGTACGAACAGCAGATCTAGGAGAGCAACTTTCCTAGTCCGCTCCCTTAGTACGTGCTTCAGGAATTTCCTGCACCTGTTTGGGTCCGCAGCATGGTGTTCCCAGCTGGCATCTGGGAAGTCAAAATCACCCATAAGGACAAGGGCAGTTTTAAATAATATTTTCATTTGCCAGAAATACTGGAAGTCTTAAGGACAGACATTTCATTTTATTAGCCCTGAAACAAGGGGGTGATAAGGAGTATCCCCCAAGTCAGGAATAAGCACAGGCACACAACGTCAGGATTATCCAAGAGTCTTAAAGATGTAGAGGGAGGTTGTAGAAAGTTCACTTCAGAGATTACATTTTAAACTTCCACTAAGTGCAAAAAATGTTCTACATTACAGTCTTCAAAGTAAAAGTGAATGCGTGCATACTGAAGTTTATGGTGATGCAATAAGGGAATAGTAGGTTAGGAAAAAGGAGGAATTGTCTGATTAGAAATGTAACTAATGTAAAAAGTACATCAGAAAACAGCAGAAGAAAATGGGAAGCTATTTCAGTCAGTGACACACTTTGATTTTAAAATAGCTGATTTCAGCAAACGAACTTAACCTGATTCAGTCACTTACCCAAGGGAAAAAAATGTTGACTTTTCAGGAAATCCTTAGCATTACTGAATGACTGAAACTTGACAAAAAACTGATTATGAATTGCTTGTCTGAAGAAGATTTTGTAGCGAGAGATTCGGCAGAGCTCAAGCCTCAGTAGTCTAGTATTAAGAATAGCAGGCTGTATTCAATACTGTTACTGCAAATACTTCAAATACTGTTACTATCCTCAATTTCTTAAAACTTGTGGAATTCATTGTGTCCTTAAACGCAGCAATGGGAAGAACATTCTCCTGTGTAAACAGATTTGAACAGAGTACAGAAAACTGCCGAACATAGATTTTTCTAGGACTGGGCTTAAGGTTAAAGCAAAAGGCAAAAAATATGTTAAAAAACTTTCTTATTTGATTCAAAACAGCCAAGACATATGAAAACAGAACCCAATAGTCTGAACAATAACAATAATAATGAAATAGACTTGTATATTTGAAGAAAGTGGAAATATACACTGGAGGGAAAAATACATGTCACACTAGGGAACGGCTGTTTCCCTGAAACGTTCCTTCAGAGAATTTGCCTTTGTTTTTCATGCGGTCTACTAGAAAGACAGATGAACTATCCGAGTGCCAGAGCTAGCAATGCTGTTGCAGCACAGCATGGCCTGGGCAAGCCAGCACGGGAAGGGGGATGTGGAGACACAGGGGATTTCAGGTGAGTGGTGACTGCTGGCACGTGCTTCCCCTACACTTCTCAAACTCCTCCCCAGGCTGCTACTTGCAACAATTTTCCTAAGAAGCCATTTTCTATACCAAGGAAACACCACTGACCATTACTCACTTAAGGAAAAATAATCTGCCTTTTTGTTGAGGAACAATAAAAATAAGTACAATCAGAAGAAAAAATAAGCAGTCACGGATGATGTCTGACACGGAGCCCTAATCTGTCGGTCGCCTGCTTTTTAGCTGCCTCCTACTTCCAGACGTTCCTCACCACAGCATCTCAGGCTCTCAGCCAGTGGCGCTGGGAGCTGGTGCCTTTCGTAAGGGTGCACTGGTGCCAGGAGGTGCTCCGAGCGTGGGGCCGGACCGAGCCCCGGCCGAAGCAGTGACTGTGCTGTTCCTCTGCCAGGCTTGGTGCATCAGCCTGGTCGTGGCACGGGCACCACGGGGCCTGGCACTGCCCGAGTGTCACATGCAGACAAAGGGGTGCGTGCATCGCCCCATCCTCGGAGAGAACCTCTGTGCACAGCAGGGTCAGGATCCCACCCCACCTGGACAGGCTGGCACCGCACCATGACTGAGCCTGCTCTGGGCTTCGCCAAGCGAGAGCTGGGACGTGGCCATTGGGAAAGGAATGGGATGCAGAAGTTTTAGTTTTGGATTAGAGGAGACCTTTGCCATGACCAGTTAGCCCCATGCTCCTAGTTGCTCCTGCATTAGTTAGTGTTTGGGCTGCCTGGCTAATTGTGGCATGCGAACGGCAGGCTGCACAGATGTCAGATGTCACGCTCTATCTGATGAAGTGGTCTCTGCCTCGGGCTGTTTATGTATGACCTACCAGAATTTCCTGCTGCATGATGAAATAATTAGGGGGCCCTCATGCAGGGAATAATGTTGCGAGTAGGTTGCAGAGGCATTACACATACAAAAAGAAAATCCTAAGCATTTTTCTTATCTGTGATATAATCTTCCAAGACTTCTTATATACATTCAACTTGTTTGTATTATTTCTTTTAAAGTTCTTCATGCAGATGCTAAATGAAGGCTTCAGAAAGTTTAGCAGCGTGCTTTCCTTTATGCTCAGATTACATAGTGGGCATAGTGGCATAAGCAAACAGGAAAAAAGGGAAATTTATTTGTTTGTTTTAAATCAAGATTGTTTTTTGCCTCTTAAGGCAGCAAACTTTAAACTGCGGATAGCTTAATAGAAGTTGATCCTGTCATCAGAAAGAGTCTCATTTTTGTGGCTCTTCTTTTTTCTAATCAGTTTTAATTTGCAACTGGTTTTATACATGAAGAAGATGCCCATATGCCCACAGATGCTCCATGTGCTACTGATTGATCTCAGCCCTCTCCCTCCCAGCTCCCTGCACTAGAAAACCAATTGGATCACATCCTCAGTTTTGGTGTGGAACAGCTTCCCCATGACTCTCAAACTTTCAGGTAAGACTTAGAAACCTGAGGTAAGACTCTGACCTCGCATGTCCTGAATGAACTCGATTAATCTGAGCTTCTGCTGGCCAGCAGTGGTGGAGAAGCCAGCCCAGGCGGAAGCTTGGCACAGAGCTCGGTTCAGAAACACCCTCAAAGCGGAGACCCACCCAGCCGCTCGCTCGTGCCAGGACTGTGCCGGGAGCCCCCAGCCCCCACTCTGCGGCTTTGAGGGCAGTGCACCAGGAAAGCTGCAGGCAGTGAGCGTGGCCCGCGGAGCACACTGGGCCCTCTCAGAAACCCCCTGGTGTTTCACAAACCCAGTTTCAGTGAGGTTGGCAAATCTGAGGCCAGAGTTAGAAGTCATCTTACAGCAAAAAGCTTGTTGCATCTTCTACATTGGGGTCTTATGCATGTGTATAAATACCTGATGGGAGAGGAGGAAGAAGCGGCAGGCTGCTGACAGGACAAGAGGCAACGGGCACAAACTGAAACACGGGAAGCTCCATCTGAACGCAAGGGTACACTTTTCACTGTAAGGGTGGTCAAACACTGGCAGACGTTGCCCAGAGAGGCTGCAGACTGTCCATCTGTGGAGGTATGAAAAGCTCAGCTGGACACGCCCCGGGGCAGCCCGGTGTAGCTGACCCTGCCTGAGCACTGGGGTTGCTCTAGGCGATCTCCAGAGGCCCTTCCCACCCATAGCTACTCTGTGATTCTGTGAAAATAGTAGTAAGATTGTTTGTCTGCTTGAAAAAACTCTGATGTGCCTAGAAAGACTTCCGGGAAGCCCACTTTATTTGCACTTACTCTATTAACTGCTTACAGTGCACTGAAAAACATCACGCTATACTCTTTCAGTTTGGAGATGGACACAGTTACAGTTGTTACCCTTCCCTGCCATTCTTAGTGCTCGTGTGACTTCACGGGCTGCTGTCAGCCTCAGGACGTTCCCTCTGTCCTTCTCAGAGCCATTACCTGCTTGGATAGATATTTTGTTTAGAAATGTAAATAGTTTCTTTCTGTTTTTCCTGTTTCCAAAGCACATTACCATTATTCTACTAAGGA
>VZSC01009399.1:260800-277779 GCA_013398225.1 Steatornis caripensis
AAGGAAGGCTTAGAAATGGAACTCACATTATTTTTGAGAAGACAAAAATATTAGCTAAATCCTGTAGTTCAGATTAAGAAAATAAATGAAAATGAATTTTCAGATTAGGCGTGTTAACTCGCAGCCAGCTAGCCTGGATTTTGACTCGCTTATCTGGAGGGAGCATGAATTAGTCATAAGGATATCATTAAATAATCAGAAATCTTTCCAGGCAGTTAATCAAAATGGAGTATTCTCGCAGAAATGCAGTAGTCAGTAAGGGCATGCTGAAGAAATACACAGACAGGATAAATGAATAACTCAAACTTTTTTCTAAATTTCTCTTATCACAAGCCACAAAATAATTTTGATTGGAAGAAATCTTAGAAGGTCATCTGGCAACCTCTACCCAAAGCTGGGACACTTTGAAAGTATATCAGGTTTGAGTGTCTCCAAGGGTGGCAGCAGCTGAAGCTCCCACATCATTTACCTTCACTTCTTAATCTTTCCAGCAAAGCTCCTGTGTGAACCTCTGCAGCCTACACTTACACAAAATGTCAGGAATAAACAAAAAAATAGGTAAACACACCTTCTCATTAGCAACTGCATATTTGCTGCTAACCAGCCAGACCCTATCTGAGGGAACCACTGGGTGCAAATTGAGAACACTTTAGTCTCTCAGCAAGGTGCAACTGGTATTTTTGGATGAGATCACTACACATCGTTTTGCTTCTGGCATCTTGACTTCCCACTAACTCTTCTGTTTTAACTTCGACCTTTGATGCATCATTGTACTGGTATTGGATGGACTAGAGTTAGTTTTCTTCATAGTAGCTTGCATGGTGCTATGTTTTGGGCACCACTGTTTTAGCTACTGCTGAGCAGTGCCAAGGCCTCTTCTGCTCCTCACCCTGCCCTGCCAGCGAGCAGGCTGGGGGTGCGCAAGGAGTTGGGAGGGGACCCAGCGGGACAGCTGACCCCAGCTGACCAAAGGGATATCCCACACCATATCGTGTCGTGCTCAGCAATGACAGCTGGGGGGAGGAGGAGGAAGAGTGGGACGTGTGCAGCGATGGCGTTTGTTTTCCCAAGTCACCGCTACGTATGACGAAGCCCTGCTGTCCTGGGAATGGCTGAACACCTGCCTGCTGATGGGAAGGAGTGAAGGAATTCCTTACTTTGCTTTGCTTGCGCACACAGCTTTGCTTTACCTATTAAACTGTCTTTATCTCAGCCCATGAGTTTTCACACGTTTACCCTTCTGATTCTCTCTCCCATCCCACAGCAAGGGAGTGAGTGAGCGGCTGCATGGGGCTTGGCTGCCTACCGAGATTATACCACAGCAGTCATGATGGACCCCAGTGCAGAACAAACCAGGCTGAACCGTATTAATTTCTTTGCTTCTCACACAGCCTGAAGTAATGCACCCAGACATACTAAAATGAATTTCAAAGACTGAACTCCACATATCTTCCAAATCGCTCAAACAGCTGCCAACAGTGTATCACATCTCCAGACTTCACTTGATGCAAATGACCTCAAATGATTGGAAATAGCATAGCAGGTGACCAAAATATGAAAAAGAAGAGTTTTCAGTGTGGTGACCGTCTATATTTTCACAGTTAGGAAAGCTGGACCCACACTTTTATTAGAGCACAGCATGGGAAAGAAATTAACATTTCCCAAATATCAAAAATATATATGTCACTGCTCCACAGGTATGGAATACAAATCTATTTCCAAATTATCATTGCCTTCCTATTACTATTTAGCATCTCAGTAGTCTTTCTTTCCCGGTCTCCGTTCCTAAATGGATCCTGTTTTTCACTAACCGAAAGTTCAAGCACAATAAACACACATTTCTTTGAGTGTATACTGTCCCCACAGGTTTCAGTTCACATTAGTTAGCCTTGTACATAGCACTGTATGCAGTACTTCCAAGGAAGTCAATCTCAAAGGCTGGAATAAAACTTAACATTTCCTTGATCTCTTAGTCCTCCATTAGGCTCACTATTTAATAGCTTCTTTAGTTATACCAAAAAGATATAGCCTCGCTTGCTCACCACCACTAGAAGCACACAAGTATTCGACCTCAGCTAAGGCTTTGGGTGGGGAGAACAGCCAGTGGGGTAGGGGTGCATCTCACATCCAGAGCAACAGTATTCTGCCCTGTGAATAAGACAGAACTGTATTCCAGGGTGCTGGTATCACAAAGAAGCCACTGCCAGCTCAATTTAAGCTCCTTATTCTCAGTGTACCAGTGCAGCTTCAAGAAAGAATAAAGAGACCGCAAGACAAGAAAATTTCTTTTGCTCATGTATTTGAAGACTACAACCATAACAGACATCAAGCCACCTATCATCAAGGCCAGGACCCCCTCGACAGCAGCCATTCCTTTCTGTAAGGAAAAATCAGCAACGATATGTGATGATGGAAGGCATTGCCTTCCTCAAGGGCCAATTTAGCACAGCAGGGGAAAAGTAGCTAAGGCAATATGCATCTCAAAGCAGGAGAGAAATTAAAGGCAGGAAGGGGAAGAGTGGATTTGGAAGGGCGAGTAATGGATGAAAGTAGCAGCAGTAACCACAGGAAGGCTAACCATGATAGGGACAGCGGATAAAGAACAGTGAATGTAGGCCGTGCAGTTCATTAGTGGAGAGGATATCTGGACTGAGAAAACTGGGACATCATAAACAGAGCTGGAGCCTGGCAAAGTGCGAGTTTACCGGAATAGCTGCTGCTTTGTTCAACTTCTTTCTACCAAAAGGTTAAAAGTCTGTAAGAAGCCCAGCTTCCATGAACGAGGATTACAGTGCTGCTGCTCTTGCTGCAGGCCCAGACTTCGTCTCTCACATCTGGCTACTGCATCAGGGTGAATAAGCGGGAGCTGCTTCTGCCCCAGCATGCCAGTCCCCTCCGACCCAATGCAGAGGAGCAACTGGAAGGATGTCTCCCTGGCTGTCCCTCTGTCTTCCTGACTCGGTGCTTGGCATGGCCCCTTCCACACAGTGCCACCCCTTTCTTGCCTAGCCAGAGTTCAGCGTGATCGTCCCCAGCTAATGAGACAGCATCCTCCACACCATGCTGCTTGTGTGCACCCACAGCAGGATGTGCTGCTGGGACAGCACCATGCTAGCAGACCCTGATCCTGCAGGACCTTAGGCAAGTCATTAATCTCCCTACACCTCCGTTTCCGCCTCTGTTAAATTTTACTGACTTACCTCACATAGTCAAGAAGAAAAATTATTAAATTAGGAGCATATTAAAAGTTATGGGAAATTCCCTTCACAGCTGGCTGCTGACAGAGCTGCGGAACTGTCTCCAAAGCAATTTACAGGCTCTAGAAGTGCCTGGTATTTGGATAAAGTATTTGTTGAATAACCCTTATCTTTTCACCTTTTACTTTTTCACAACATAAAGTCACAACTTCTGCCTAAATGTGTGTGTTAAACCAAAACCCAGTAGTGGAAGTGTAAAGAAACAACTTCTTAGACAAACTAAATGTGAGCATTGAAAGTTGATATATAGAATACAATTTTTTCACCTGTAGTGCTTAGTCCTTCAAACCAAAAGTTCCATCAGCTAAAACTCGGGACTCTTTTTCGAAGTTGTTATGAATTTAGGCAGTCCGTTTGACAATATTATTCCACCTGTTCTGTAGGTGAGGGACACCAGTTGACTGCCAGGCCCATACAGGCTGCTTCTGAAATTACCGGGTACCCACGCAGCACCAGCTTCACGGAAACAGACCCGTAACTGCTGAATGCAGAGAGCTGGCCAGGGGTCAGCAGCCCAGCCTTGCAGACCCGTGGCAGGGAGAAGGTGTCCTGGGACCCAGCCTGCAGCAGCACCGACAGACCGTGCTGGGTCTCCTGACGGCAAATCCACCGGCAGTTTCCAGACAGTCAGTTGTGATACTGGAGCCCTGTGAAACAACCTTTGCAGGGACAGCACCTCCTTCCAAACGGTACTGCCGTTGTGTCCTCTTTGGGTCAGAGACTGCCCTTTCAACCTGTCTGCATACTTCCTTGACCTTTAGCTCCCATCACAGGGTAAATGTGTAATAATACCAGATTTTTTAATAATAGATACTCTAATAGATACCCTAATAGATACCCTAATAATAGATACTCTGCATACAGATACACAGAATAGAGATAAGTATGGTTTTACAGGTTCACGGGAAAATTCTTCTTGGTGGTCCACTTTATCATGTGTACTTGAAGGGTGATGCTGAAATGGTTTCAGTGTGAAAAGGACTGTAGTCTAGGGGAAACTTGAACTCCCTTGCTGTCTGCCCCCATGATTTCTGTGACTGATTATATATATCCTCATCTTAGTTTTAAGCTATTCTTCGTTTATTTCATTTGCAAAATTTCTAAGCCTTTTCCTGATAATCATTTTATTCCCTTGTCTTCCTTTCATTTGGCAACAGCTGAGCTGGCAGCAAGCCCAAAACATGGTAAATGACAAATCACTACCAGATGAAGCTGTGAGTTTTACAGAGAGCATTTCCTCCAGCCACAGAATACTTTGAGGCCCAATAAAATTACCAAACTGACTGAGAATTACACCAAGATCAAGCTTTACATAAAGGCCTCCCAGTTACAGAAAACCTTACCAATTTTCCAAGCTGTGAATCAAGTAACTGGGTTAATGAAGCCCAAAAAAAGCTGTAAAATCAGAAGCAGCAATACCAATGCAAATCCACAGCAGGTCCCCCAGTCAGGGTTTAATACTTGCTACCTCACTTGGGGCCAGGAAAGGCTCTTTGTTCCCCCAGAGAGACAGCAGCCGTGGACAGAAGCGCTCCACAAGAAGCAGTAATCCCCCTCGTATCCTCCCTTACCCACGTTCAAGCAAGCGAGCTGTGCCACTACGCCCCTGCAGACGGGGCTCGGAGAGGGGGGTGCTTTTCCAACACAGCCACAGAAAGTTTCCCAGAAATCCAGCATTTGGGGCCAGAAAAGAAAGCAATACTAGAACTTTCTGCTGCCAACAACCATGGTAAATCCTGCTCTGCAGGGTGCACCCCCCATACGTGGTGAAAAGAAAGCGGGATGAAGTTAGGGTGAGGGAGCAAGATGTTTCTCCTGGGTACCCACCAAGCAGGACAATGTTGTCTTTTTCCTGGGAGTTCTCCGTGCAGTCTCTGTGAACCCACCACTGAAGCCACAAGGCATGAAACGTGAACGTTTTCCTGAACCTTGCTTCACTCTCCCAGGGCTTATGCCACAGAACATCACCTTTTGTTATCCAAAATTATCAGACAAGAATTGAGACGCTCCGTCTTGCAAAAATGCTTCCCCATTTCTCGCTAGGTAGACATTTTAAATCAAGGCTGTGGCATTTATCTTGCCCTTGGAGCTCACGCATTGAGCTTTATTTCTTTGTCTAGTTGTACAGACAGGGGTCTGAATTTCTGTGTATAGTAATTTTATAGGAGATACAGAATGATAAAGTGGATGTAAACCGAAACCATTCTGAGTCACATAATGTAGGCTAAACAATGCCTGGCTGTGGACATAACCAAAAGATATAAAGTGAAGCCAGCAGAGTCACCAACAGAGAAAACACTCCTGAGGTATACCCTTCCGAAATTTTCGAGATGAACGATAACAGCCACGCAATGAATGTTTAAAAGTAAAATCAGAGGGAAGGGAAAAGACTCAATAACAAAGTGGTGTTTGGCTGTAGTTCTGTGTACCCAGATGCCACACAACGTGCTTTTTGTGATTGCTGGAAAACCACCCCCTCAGGAGGGGTGTTGTTTGATTTTGTGGGAAAGTTTATAAGATATTGAACAGTTAGGTATACAAACAGAATACACAGCACATATCAGGCTTGGTTAACTGCTTCCAATTTCAACCCTCATTCACCAAGGACTTAATTCAGCCTTCACAGAGTATGGTTAGGACAATTTGTTGCCACCAAACAAGCTAGTACACATTTAGGTTTGTCTGACTCCAAGGTGCTACGGTACTGAGCAGTGCTGGGGTTATCCAGGCTGCACACATGACAAACTGGTCTGTGGGAGGCAAATTCCCACGTGTCCCTGTCGCTCGTGCTGCTGGACCCCTCCACCGGGACACAGAAGGACCAGCAGGATGCTGCTGCACCCCAGAGCAGCAAAGCCCAGAGTGTTTTACAGCCAGAGAAGCACTGCTCTGCCTGCTGGAAAAACTGCACAAACGAGGTCATGTGTAGTCACTCTTGGAAGAGTCAGATCTGAGTGTTCCATGGACAATCCCACAGATCTTTTTTCTTTCAAAAAGGCCCAAAGCCTGGGTTAGTCTCACAAGCCTGCCATGAGGCAGCTCGTCCCCATGAGACAGATACTCAGCGTGAGGGTGTTCCGGTGCAGAGTCCGCACGTAACTGGATTTCCACGGTCCACCAGCCCGTGGGGCAGACACAGGCACCTGGGGCAGCCCCCGACCCAGCGCTGCCACAGCAGCAGCCCTCTCCCAAACGTGCTGCCGAGCTGCAGCACGCTCCTCGGGCATGTGCTGCACAGGAGCGTGGGGGACAGAGGCGGCCTCATGCCCACACCCCGCTGTGCCCAGCTCTGCCCAGTGCCCGGGGCCCAGGCCAGGACCATCAAGGGAGGCTGGTGGTGGTGGTGGTGGCGGCAGGACAAACGCCAAAGCCCCCCTCAGCCAGGTTTGGGCGCTAGCTGATGAGCAGGAAATCGGTGGAAATAACATGAGAGCCCCGATCTGGCACTTTGCTAAGATGTTAATTTATTGCCACTGGAGTGACCGTTCTTTTCCAACACAGTTTTCTTTCTTTAAACATCTTTGAAGTTAAGCATCGCCTGAGAAATAATTGCACTGCATCCCTTCAGCCGTCTCAGTTTGCAGACCCGCACCCCTCCTCCATAGGCCAGAGGCCAGCCCTGGCCACCCAGGGCTGGGCAGGAGGGGTGCCGGGACCCCCTGCGGGCTCCCCTCTGCAGGCTGCCACGGGCGGGCCCCGACGTGCACCCACGGCACCCAGCTGTAACAACCACGGCAGCGCCCACAGCCTCCAAGCACATGGGACAGGGAACCTCGGCGCTGAAATTACAGCGAGCTGTTAGATGGAGGTGAGGGAAACTTCAAAGGGTCAGGTCCAGACAATACTTTCCTGTCTCAGGGAGTCACACGCAGTCCGGGAGAGGAGGGCAGGGGGAGGCCTGTCAACCTTCATTGGCCACAGGTAATGGTACAGGGTAATTTCTTCTGATAATGTCACCGGAAGAGGAAATCCTGCAGACTAAACTCATTAAGGTCTGAGGGGAACACAGTGAGGGGCTCTCACTCTGCAGGAACGAGGACCGTAGGCTGATTTTGTCTGAGTGGGGGAGCATCTCTCATGGCACACAGATTGAAAGCTCTAAGAGCTTCCCTTTTTGGTGTATTTTAGTTCTTAAAGCCTAACTTCTAACTTCCGAGTTGAAACCCATCTGTCCTTCCAAAAAGCAACCCTCCTCCTCCAAAAAAAACCCAAAAAGTGGCATATTGATGCACAAGAGCCAGAAATTTGGAGGCATTTGAACAACCGTCCTTCATTGGCGCTCTTGTATCAAGCAAGCCAATAAATAAGACATTACATTTCCTTAAGCACTTGTTCCAGAGGTCGTCAAACGTAATGCAGGTATTTCCATTGGCTTTGGATCAAGACCAATAATGCCTTGAAGGTGATGCTTTCCAAGTACTCCATGGGCAGTGGTGGAATAGTCCTCAACAGCTCTTCACCAAAGGGCAGCATCATTTGCCAAAAAAATCTGCTGATATTCATGCAAGGCACCTGAGGCATATACAGATTTAGCACCCAGCTCTCCCCTCCTTCATGCATCTGCAGGTGGAGAGGGCACCATGGGCAGCAGACGGCACCATGACACAGGGCTGCCCACTGGATGAGCAGCCTGTGCCCCCCAGGCACCAGTGGCACTGCCAGCCCTGCCAGCCCTGCGTCCACCAGCCGCTCCGACCCTGACAAACCACGCACACTGCAGCAATCAGTGATACGTCCCACATGTGCTCTCCACTGATGCGGTTGCTCTTCTGCACATTGGTAACAGATTTGCGGAAAACATGCAAATTCCCCCTCTTCTGAGTCTATAGCACAGCAGAAAATCTTAGCCCACTCAACTGGATAGAAAAATGTCCTTGACTTCAAAAGCAATGCAGCCTGATCCTTGATATTTTACTGGAAAATATTTTGATGGTACAACAGCTGAAATTAAATAAAGCTATGATGACTAGCATTTAATCTGCTAAACCTTCCAGAAGTAGTTAACTTGAAAATATAAGATAAAATTTTGCAAGCACCTGTCTCCACTTTGACAGTGCAGATGGCAGCCCGGCTGGCATGCAGCTCTGACCCAGCCTTCTGCCGAGGCAGTGATTTACTGGGGATAGCATCTTGGCCACAGCTCCTCTCCTGCATCAGCAAAGCCATCCAGCCCCTCCCTCCACAGCACAGCTGGATCCCACCCATGTTTAGAGAAAGATTCCTGCATGGAACTTGACACAGGCAAAATTCAACTGACTGGTTGAAGAAATGGGGCCTCATATCGAAACAAAATTCAACTAGGAATTTACACCAGCACCAGTCAAAAATTTCCTGATGGACACATCTGCTTCAAAAAACACCAGCTTGTCAGAAGTGAAACAACTGGGGAAAAAATATTTCACTTTTGAGAAATGCTAGTTTTAGAATAAAGATGAAGAGAAAGCATTTCCAGTTAAAAAAAGAATATACTTCTACCTTTTTTTTTCAGTTTTTGAAACTAATGTTGTCCCAATAAACTGTAAAATAGAAGATCAACATTTTACTAAAGTGGTTTGATTTTGTTAATCAGACTTTTTTTCTTTTTTTAGAATTGGAGATCATAGGACATACAGACGAAAAAAAATCTATTCCAGAATGGAAGGCAGAAATCATAAACTTCACTACAAAATTAAAAGTCCTATACCTGCACTGCTGCACTTCGAGGCGTTTACCCATATTTACGGATTACACTCTTTCACTCAGCATATCTAAAATTACAGCGTAACCATTCCTTTGCAGACAAACATATGTATTTCATCTGTGTACACGCACACTTCCATGAGAAACTTAAAATCTGCAAGAGAAGACTGCTCTTGCAGTCATTATTCAGACTGAAGGCAGTGGGCACATCGGCAAGGTAAGGATCACAAGACTGTTATGTGAACAGTGCTGCAATTTGAGTTTTTAAACACAGAACTTTTACGCTTGTCATCACTAAATACGCAAGTAACTCTTGCACCCAAAAGTGTAACACATTATATGAACTAAACCATTCGGTTTAGTTCATATAAACCATAAGGTGGCCTTTCTTAGCAATGAATGACAAAATCAAGAGGAATATAAACTATCTGAAAATACAGTAAATTAAATCACTGTGACTCTGATCCGGGAGGGATAGTTTAACTCAAAACTGGTCTGCTGCATACAGAGTAAGTCAAACAGCCTCAAAATATCCTAGAGGCCAAGTTCTGCCTAGCCAAGTAAAACAGGCACCACTTATCTGCAAAACAGGTATATACACACACCGTAAAAGCAGCACGTATATAGACCTGTGCTGCAGCATTATATGCCTCGTCTCTCTTTGTGAGAGGAGCCAGTCCACGGGCCACGCTCCGGCTCACGCTGCCTTTCACACACAAGTAGCCCAGGAAAAATGAGCGTGCAAGCACATGGTGCTCATGCCCCACCATGAGAGCAGGCACCCTCAGCTCCAGCCACCTCCAGAACCCCTCCCAGCCCACCCTGGCACCAGCAGTACAGGGTGGCCGCCCAGCACAGCTCCCAGCGGGCAGAGGCGCTGTGCTCGCTGGCACGCCGATGGGACAGCGCACAGCACCTCTGAAAGACCAACTGCAACGTCTCTTGGGTAGTACAGCACATTTTCCATTCAAAACTCTGGAACCTGATATTTTGCTAAGCCTCCCACCACCAAATACCCACATACGAGGCAAGGGACTGAGACGCAGAAACCGCCATCGGAGGCACCAGGAGAGATGTACGCGGGGACCTGCTAGTTTAGATAACGTCCTGTGCCAATGGCAGCGGGCCCAGGCCTGTCTCCATCGAAGTCAATAGATTCATTGTCTTCACCCTGAGCACCGTAAGCCTAATGCGAGGCCGGCGGGGCTCTAAATTACTTTTTTTCNAGGCACCAGGAGCGATGTACGCGGGGACCTGCTAGTTTAGATAACGTCCTGTGCCAATGGCAGCGGGCCCAGGCCTGTCTCCGTCGAAGTCAATAGATTCATTGTCTTCACCCTGAGCACCGTAAGCCTAATGCGAGGCCGGCGGGGCTCTAAATTACTTTTTTTCGGATGCTCTTTGCAGATTGTTGAACTCTTACATGAGGCGCAGAGACACTGCTGCTGGAATCCATGGTTTCAGATTGCAGGGCAGAGAGCTGAATAGACAGTGAAAAACTGACTACGAAACCTACTCTTAAATGCCTGTGTGTTTACACATTCTATCCTCAGGACTGTTTATTGGTATTGCCAACTGTATGCGTATAACCTTAAAATAACCCCCTCCTCCAGTATCCCATTTGCAGAGGAAAATATTACACCCCTTAACTGGATCCATTACTCTTCCAATGCTTTTCTGAAACAACTGGTTTGATTTGGGAATTTAAATGGAAAGAAGCATATGTACGTAGGCCAGAAAACGTTTAAAGCATCACTTCTGTTCACTGGGCTGGTCTAATTCTGTTTCATTCTTCGTTCCCAATCACGGCCTCTAAGGCGCTTTGCATGAGATCCAATAGCTTGTGCTTTTGCCTGGGTATTACCTCACAGCTAAAACAACAGAAAGAGGGCCATGAGCAGACAAATTCTGCACCAATACGGCCCAGGGGCCCTCAGTGTAGGAGGACGGTGCTTCAGATGATCCTGGAAAAGGTGAGAGCTCTTCTCTCCACTGGACCGAGAAGAACAGAGCTTCCTTGCACATCTTACTGTGTACCTAAAGGCTAATACAAACCCTAATGAATACACTTTGAGGAAGCACCCGATCTCAACTGATCCTCAAAATGATGAACGTTCTGTTGCCAGGATACAACTTTTCTCTGAAATGAGGCAGGAATTACCTGCCTCATCTCCTGTGACAAAATGAGAGATGTTGTGGTCAGTGAAATCATAAAGACGCTCTTGCAGCGCAGGCTGCCATACGTTAACTATTCTTATTATCAAGATGCAACTGGTGCCTATACACAATGGATAAAAACAAGTCCATTTGTCAAATGAAGCTGGTGAAGACATACTTTGTTCTAATTTTCACTTACAGTAAAAACAGTCTAATTGCCATCTCTTCTCCACAAACCCTGAAAGATAGCAGAGCTAGAAAGAAGGAATGCTCCTGTTGTACCGAGCAGTGATGTGGACTGCAGAAAAAGCAGGATCCAGGAATATATGTCACGTTATTTCTTAAGACTGATCCTGAGAATAAATTCTATTTCTCCTATTTTAAAACATTTTTTCTACTAAAAAATGTTAATGTATATGAGGTCCTACTCATATCATTAGTAAAACCAACAAATTAAAATAAATCAATCTCATTCCGATTTATTTTGCTTGCAGCGTTAAATAAGAAGCATACAAAACACAATTAAGTCATTTTAAGTACTCTCTTTAAATCCTAACCATGAATTGCTACACCTAGATAAAAACAAAGCAAAACAAAGCTTTTTATTCGGTGTGAGCTGAGAGGTGCAGAGCACACAGTACCCACTAACTCCAAGGTACGTACTTTCACTGCTGCTCAGGATTTCTGGCTAGGAGCTTGCGCAGCAGTATCAGGACCATGCACGGGTGATTACACAGAATCTGCTACTTGGAATAATTAGTGCAAGGAAACTATAACTACAATGTACAATATACAGAAAGACATCAGCCTAAGGGTAAGGAAGGTCTGGCAGTTGTCACAAAAAAAAGAGATAGAAATGCTTTGTTTGCCCGTGCTGACATCTCCCTCTTCTTTGGTACCAACACTTCTGCAGAGCCCCTCACTCCAAGGCAGCGGGCTTTGTTCATTTTTAAGCAGTCACATAGAGCCCACACTTACTTCTCTAGCTAAGGCATTGCATGTGCCCCAGTAACAATTAGACACGTGGCCCACAGACCCCATTTGAGGAGGATCTCAACACACTCACTCAGGAGACACCAGCAAAAGACGAATGTGAGTACTGCTGTGTGCAGAGCAGGAGCAGCGTGGCAAGGCTGGGCTTCTGGTGTTGAGCACTGCACCGCAGTAAGGGGTGCCGACTGGTGAAGAGCTGGAGCTTGCTGCCGCGCTGGAGGGCACTGCAGCTGTGCAGGAAAGACAGGACTGCAGTGTGAGCGGCCGTGCAGAAGGGGCATGCACATCCCCACTGCAATGATCACACCCGAGCTGCTGGTGACGTGACAGCACCGGACAGCTGAGCCTTGGCATGGTTCTTTCCGTCACACACCATATCACGTGCACATGACAACTAGAGGTCGGAAAGTTATTAATCCTTCTTAGGTCCTCCAAATTAGCCCAACTCTGCACACGCAGAGGACACTGCAGCTGCCTGTCTACCAGTGTACACAAGTCCCACCTACGCCTGCTGCCGTGGGTTAAGTCCCAGCCTAGAAGTCATAACCCTGCCACAAAGCAGCAAAGAAACAGAAGCAGAGGATTGGTTGGATGGTCCAGTTGCTCTCCTACCACCTTGATACGGTTCATGGATCTGTCCTCTCATCTGACTTTTCTCCAAGTGGTGCCCAGGTTTCCCCCCACTGCGTGGATGGATAAGCCTCTCACCCTGAGCAAGCACACACGAGCCCGTGCTGCAGGGCTGCTCCTGGAGCCTGACGAGAGCCGGAGCCCGCAGCTGCGTGCAGTTCACATGAGAAGTCCAAGAACGGGGATCTGCCACGTAGCTGCTGATCTTCCACCAGCCTGATACCTGAGCACCAGAGAGCAAACATTGCTCTGCTGGGATGCACCAGAGATGCAGCCAATGTTAACTCAAATTCTTCAGATGGCCAACACGAGCATAAATGTAGAAACATTGCAGGGAGAGCTCTTAGCAATACACAGGGCAGCAGGCAGTGGGGAAGGTACCTTGTCTGTCAATTTGGCAAGTGTTACCAGTGAACTCTGTGTCCACTCAAGAAGTGTTGTCATAGACCAGACCAGTCACCATGTTACTGCAAGGATGAGTCCTAACTAGTGACTCTGCCTGTTCCAGAAGCCTTATTTGTGGTTAGACGGGCGCTGCACATTTGGTCATGTATCTGCTGCACCGATCATCATTCTAAACCTACTTTCATTATTAATTCGTTATGGGAAGGAGCCTTCCATCATAACACCACCGTCTTCACATGCAACAGCTGTCTGGTCAGACTCCGTTCTTCTTGTATACATCATCTGGTCATACATATCGTAGCTGAATAGTACATTTACAGCTTCTAGCACTGTGTAGAGTCTGTATGTCCTCTTATCCCTCTGCAGAGATTTAGCTAACTGAGATTCTTGCTACGGGATCCTGCATATTCCATTTAACACTGACATTCAGACATAAAGCAGCATCGTATGTCCTGGCCTCTTCCTCTGTGAGAACTTGGGGCCTGATCGGCCACCAGTGTGAAAATTCCCCCCGAAACACTGGCATGAACTGCAGATAGACCAGATGGAATGCAGCAAAGACAGGATAAATGTAATTTCCATTTCTGAACTGTCTATGATTCTGTCTTACAAGAAAACGCAGGTTCCCAAAATAACAGCGCAGAGTAGACGTGGAGTCATAGCAAAAAGCACTCCAGAGCATGAACAGTAAAACAAGACAGAGAGGGGCCATGTCTTCCACGCTGCCTGCAGCCAGGTAGGAGGCAAAACCAAACAGACCTTGAGGACAGCGCAGCGACTGCTGTGGCAGGCACAAGGCAGGCAGGCTTTCAGGGAGCCATCCTTCCGCTTGCCAAAGTCATGAACCCCAGCCGGACCGGGCTCCACAAAGCGGGAGCCCTTCAGTGGTCAGGAGCAGGGCGACGTGAAGTCTACAGTTTCGGGCAGTGCTGAGCATGGCGTGCTGAGCACAGGCCCGCTGCGTTCCTCACTTTGTAAGCCTGCCTCTTGATGCCATCAGGGGCTGGTTGCTGACCATCTAGAATCATAGAATCATAGAATGGTAGGGGTTGGAAGGGACCTCTAGAGATCATCTAGTCCAACCCCCCTGCTAAAGCAGGTTAGCCTAGAGCAGGTTGCACAGGAATGCATCCAGGCGGGTTTTGAATATCTCCAGAGAAGGAGACTCCACAACCTCTCTGGGCAGCCTGTGCCAGTGCTCTGTCACCCTCACAGTAAAGAAGTTCCTCCTCATGTTCAGGTGGAACTTCCTGTGTTCCAGTTTGTGCCCATTGCCCCTTGTCCTGTCGCTGGGCACCACTGAGAAGAGTCTGACCCCGTCCTCTTGACATCCACCCTTTAGATATTTGTGAGCATTGATCAGATCTCCTCTCAGCCTTCTCTTTTCCAGGCTGAACAGACCCAGCTCTCTCAGCCTTCCCTCATAAGAGAGTATTTGGGCATTTCTAACGTAGCAGTAGAATAACTTCAATATGACAGTCCGTGTAACCCTGACGGCAAGACAGTGCTCTGCTGAATTCTAAGGGGTTTTTCATCCCATTAGGCCCTCTCTCCCTGAGAGTTAGATAAATAATTTTTCTCCTGCTCAAGCACCAGCATTCAGATTGTGCTAAGGAACAGCAAAACATTAGACAGTGAAGTGCTGCTTTATGTAAAGCTTTTTCCAGGTAATCAGCCAGAGCTGACTCATTTTTGAATGTTTGTTTGCACAGATTAAAACAAACAGTTGCCTTTAAAACCTGCAGTAAATTCCTCTGTCACTTTCGTCTTGCAATCCCAAGCTGAAGCAACGAACAGAAGATTATCATCAGATCACCAGTAAAAAAATCATCTTCTGTCAGACTTCTGTTGTGGAGTGTAAAGAGTATTAAGACTATCAGAGAGAGAGTACAATGGCTCTTGGGCCCCACAAAGCACTTTCACGTAGAGCAGTGAGGTGAGCAAGACTACTACTACTACTATACATGCAACCAGTAAATTTTAGGTTCTGTTCAACGTGCTGCTTAAGCAATCAATCTCTTCTGTTACTTTTTTCTCTTTTTTCTTTTTTTTTTTTTTACGTACGCTCAGTGAAACACTTCCTTGCTGCCCTTCAAAAGCAGAGACACGAGAGCCAGCAGTGCCGCTGACCGCAGCAGGAATAGGACTGGGTCCAGGTCCCCAAGGGTCACAGCCAAGGTACCACAGCACAATGCTTTTTCCTAAAGCCGCAATGTGCTCAAGATCAAAGATGCATTTTAAATCCTGAGTGGTATGCTTTCACATGTGAACACATTAGTTAATCTCAGAAAACTGCTCAGAACAAGCAGGTGGACGAAGGGAGTTGTGTTAAACTTAGATGACATTTCCCCTGTCCTGTCCCCTGCCTAGAAGTACCAGACAGCTTTCAAGCACAAAACCGAACAAAAGTAGATGTCTGGGCAGAAACACACGCTGTCTAGGCATTTCGTTATCCTCTAGAGCAACACCACTCTGGCACCAGGTGGAATTTCCCCACTTAGTTCTAAGAGTGTCAGTCAAGAGTCGATGTCACCATATCAGCATAAAAACTATAAACACAAACAGGAAGACGATCCCTTATTTCTACTTAAACTGCTACACTGAAAACCTGTAGCCTCTGCGCTTTCAAGAGAAATGTATTTTATTTCAGAGAATTACAGTAGCACTTTGTCCACACCAGTCACAAAATTGTCAGCGTTGATTCCCTACTCGGAGACGCATGAAAACATTTTGGCAATTGTAACCTGTGGGTAGCAAGCCGGGATCTTGTTTCTGGAGGTTCGCTGTGGTTTTCAGACCTGGTATGAATGAATCGCCTTTTTTCACGAGCTCCCTTCCCAACTTGTCCACTTAGTAAAGTAAACATCTCCAGCTAGGTTGTCCCAAATGTGCTTGGTTTTTAACAGACATTTTCATTTTAATACTGGCGCTGAACATTGTCTCAACACGCCAAGCCATAAATTAGCTGGGGAAGGCTCTGAAAGCTTACATCTTGAGACAGAGTGAATCGGCCTTTTAGCTCGCATTGCAAAGAACAGTCCTTCGTACCGATACGCCAGAAGAAAGTCCCACCACTGGGTGTACAACCAGGATTTCGTGCTCAGAGAAGTGTCACTACCTCAATCGCACAGCAACCGAAGTCATTCAAATCTCTGTGTAACAGCCAACATTTTCAACAGCGGCTACTGGTTAGGGAGACAGAAGTATTGAAGTGTCAGAGGTAGCGTACCTCCTCCATTCCTGATTTTCACCCAGCTAAGCGCTACTCGAGGAGCAGTCCCCTGAACACGTCTGCAGCTGAGCTGCGGAAAACTGAAACCCAGCCGCTTAGAAATCCCTGAATAAATTCCAAGCCAAAGCAAGCTCATTTCAAAGGTTCTGGTGCACTCAGTGCGCAATACCTGTACGGGAAGACGGGACTGAGACCGCATGAAGCACCCTGCTTACCAGAGCGTGGCCCTGGGCAGTGGCAAGAGGCGGCATTTGATCCCAAGCTAGCAAATACGACTTCCCTCTGAACACCTTTTGCTGTGCTGTGGGGAGGGGAGAGTTCTCATTCGTCAAGGGAGGTAACTCCCCGCGCCTGCCCCAGCCGAGTGCCGCGTGGCGTTCGAAGGCGCGACGCAAACGACGAGAGCGTCCGGCAAACGCAGCCGCGCGCTCTGCCAGGGAGCTGCTGCGCGGGGAGGGNCTCGCCGCTCGCTCTCTCCCGGGCGCTCGCCGAGTGTCGCCACCCCCGTCCTCCCAGCGCCCCTTCCCCGGCGGCACTCGCGGCCACCGCGGCCGGAGCGGGGCTGGCCGGCAGCCCGAGGGGGTCTTGGGGGAGCGCTCCCCTCCCCGGGCGGGCCGCGGCGGGGG
>VZSC01009400.1:0-51937 GCA_013398225.1 Steatornis caripensis
GGAACCCGCCTGCTGCCTCGGTCTAGCACGGAGCCTTGCTAGGGACATGTCTCCTCTCATATAATATACTTGATAATAAGCCAGGCAATCTTCAAAACTATGACAACTGCCAGTGGCAGCATTAATGCTCTTCTAGATGACGGGGATCTCAGCAGAAAACTTCATAATAGACGCGTGTGTGCATGTGTGTGTCTATGTGGACGTGTTTAATGCAATGGAAGTTTTAAGAGAACAGCATTGCAGAAAACATAAGGCATACAGAGTATTCATTATCAAGATAATATTGACATGATTAGTTGTTACACCCAGGAAAACAGAAAAAATCCCATTACCTTGTAAAAGACCTTGCAATTTTCTCCTGTGTGCCGCTTTTCACGCTCAGCGTGAGCTGCCGCATGGCCATCCATGAACTTGGGAAAGTCAGTGGAGCCTCCTCCTCACTGGAGGCCATCATGTAGGTGCATGAATGCACAGAAGTCCAGAACATATTTAAGCAGCATTAAAAACAACACACATCCTCCCCAAAAACCCACAAAACTACCCAAAAAGCCCAACAACAAAAAAAAACCTTTATGGAAACTCGTTACATGTTACCATATTCTCTTAAACCTCTATGGTGTTCTGCTACTGCACATCACTGCTAAGGCATAACAAACAAAAAAGATTTCAGGGAGGTTTTTAAAGTCCTCATGGGGATGGACCTCTCACCCCTAGGGCAAGAGCTGCCCCAGATTCCAGCTACAGGACAAAGGAGCTCTCTTTGAGCAAGAGTAATTGTACTGGGTTTAGAATTTAAAACCTTACACGCTTAAGAAAGACAGTCCTCAAGAACTAATGGGCACTGATTAAATTAACCTGGGAAAAGCAGACAATTCTGCACTGAAAAAAGCAGTACAGAATGCAGCTGATACTTTCTTTAGGAGCTGAGACTCACAAAGACAGGGTTGTACAAACCGTGTGCGAGAGCTGGCAGCACAGCTTAGGCACTTGGCACTTACGTTCTCACTTCAACAGGGACTGACTGCTGGAGTGAAAGATGTTCACCTTCCCTCACACACCGAAAGAAATACATTGGCTGTGATGCCTGATGAGAACAAAACTGGAAGTGGCAGCACATATAAATGGGAGGAATAAAGCATTTTCTGCATTCTTCAAATGGAGCATTATCGAAAAAACCCACAATGATAATTAAAAATAAATTCTTACCTCTCTTATAATCATCTTAAATGACTGAAAGTAAGGATTTGAAAGCTTAGCTTTTTCTCTCCTTGTTCTGTCTTTATTCTAGGCTCATTTACAGCAATAAAGCAAGATTGACTGGTTTTCGTTTGGTCCTGGAAGTCATGCGCCAAATCCCCACAGTAGGAATACTGAATCTTGGTCGAGCAGTTATTTAGTCCAAAAAGGAGTGGCAAAGTCAGAGGTGTCCGAATGTAAGATAAGAGAATGGACCCAGTTCTCAAAGAGGAGGTAATTGTGCTTTAAAATTTTCATGTGCTGGCACTTAGTTGCTGTGTTCGCTTCACTTTAGGGAATGTGCAGATCATCTCTAAAAACCCCTCTGATTACTATGGAAATAAGAATCAACAAATAAACCAGTATCTCATTTGCATTCCTACCAGTAGTCTTCTATTCTTCTACACTGCTCTATTTTATCTCTCCACCCCCCATCTTTCAAACACATTTTCAGAGCTGAACCTATATCTACTTGGCAATATTCCTTTAAACACATATTCTTATTTCACCTCAGTATTACTGACTATCCCATCTTTTTATAACAGAGTGCAATTCTTTGCATATGAAGTCTAAAAATGCTTGTCTAACTTAAGCTACCAAAATCTATTATTGCCGTAATCACTCCCTCACTAAGTCTGTACATCAGTGCCTGAGCTGGGAAATCCTCCATTTCTTCAGTGCATTAGTATTGACAAAGCTAGTCCTTCAAATACATTTTTAATAACCTTTTTATATGGTGTAGTATCACTGAAAGTTCACTGCATTTATTTTTGTCAGTTCAGAACAGTGGGATTTCATATGAAAGGATTGAAAATATTTTTCTGTTAGTGCTCTTCATTTTAAGAGCCCCAAAACATTAATTCTGTGAACGTTAATATTCTTGCCTGATAAGTAATCTGGTTCTGCACATATTGCAGGTGGCCTAATGGGAGAAACCAGAAAAGTAGCTTTGTGGATCGGGAGCACTGCCAAATTGCAGGGATCTCCTCTACGGTCGATGATTTCTCTCTTTTTTGATTTTTTTAATGTCACCATACGAGAACAGTGGCATAGGCTGCCTTTCATGTTATCTGAGACATCAAAGAGAGGTACTGAGGACCTGCCTCTTTACTGTTTTCCACCTTTTTCAGGCACTGACACTCACGCCTAATGAGTACACCATACTGCAAAAATAGCATCTCTGTGCATGAGTGCCATGCTAGCCTTTATTGTGTTGGAGGCTCCAGCTTACGGCTTTCAAACTCTTAGAAGCTGTGAGCCTAAGCCTAGTCAAATCTAGCCACATTGTAGACATGCTCATGCCTTGGGCCATGGACTGGTCCTGCTCCTGAGCTCACCAGGTCATGGCATGAGTTAGGACCCATGACACGAGGCTGTGGGTGGGGGCAGCGGTCCCTAATAGTGGATTGCTCCATTACATTGCACCTGGCTGCCTCTTTCCCACAGCAAAACCTCCTGTGCTGGGCAAGTGAGGTGCCAAAGCAGAAGGTTCCTGCTGGAGCTGTGACACAAATGTCTGAACAATAAGTCCCATGGCAACGAGGACGAGACAAAGTCCAAAGGGATGAGTTTGCAGGGTCAGCACATGAGGCTCCAAAGATCTGCCCCGGGCAGTTGCCTGAATTCCCACCACAGTAAGGGAAGAACCAACTCTTAAGCGGTGAGTTGGGTGGTCACATCTCTGAAGCTGTGTGTGCTTCAGGAGCCGTCAGTGGGGCTGCCACTGACTGGGAATCTTCCTGGCAGTCTGAGCAGACAAGCCAAGGAATGAATTGAGTTGCCCTGCACATTTACAACGTTGCCTACTGATTTGGTCCCTTGGTCAGGGGTGAGGTCCTTGGAAGAGGACATGCCTCTGCTGTGAATCAGCAGAGGATTTTGACATCATCCAGTGTCTTTTAAGAACATGAAATTAATTTTCCAGCTGTCACTCACAATTAATCTATTTATTCATGCAGAGGGGTAAAATTCAGTTCTCTCGCATTACACAGCTATAAAGATCACCTGTGTGTTCACTATGCCAGTCTGTTTTCTGAGCAAAGAAGGAATTTCTCGAGAGTGGACCGAGACTGCTTCCTGCAAAGGGAGTGCTGCAGTCTCTTTGTTTCCCATCACAATAAAAAAAAGTCCCTTAGCATGTCCCTCTCTAATTCTTTCTGTATTCACTTCCATTATTGGTTTATCTTTTCATTAGGAGGGCAGGCCAGGAGGAAGGCTTGCTGGGCAGCTCTGTTGTGTGTATGAATTAATACTGTAGCGAATGAAAACCCCAAAGCGAGTTTCTTTTTTTAATAGGCAAGCTGTTAGGAAATGAGTTCCCTATGGGACAGAGCTGGAGGGGAGTGGAGTTCATATAAGATTTTCCACATCATTTCGTAGGTATCCCGTTAAGAACAGGCATCAAGCTATGGCAAGGGTCAACAAGTAATTTTCCCTGACACAAAGTGCATACTACACATGCCATTAAACCACGTCAACGTAATGCAGTGAATATTACACTGACTTGCCAAACTGCATTAACCATAATGCTTTCTCTCCAAGACTTTAAGGTGATGCCTCTTGGAATAATAGCCGCATGAGGCTGCTGGGAAGTCTGATTGAGTATTAGCATCTTTGCAAAGGCTCAAATTCTTCAGCCTTCTTGAAGCAGGAAAAAAAAATCACACTAGTATTCATATAAAAAAAAGTAAGACATTCAAAAGGGACAAGAATGTGTTATTAAATGAATTACAGCACACACACACTCCCAACAACAGAGAAGGACTGGTTTTCCTTACAAGGAAAGAAACAATCAAAACCTTGAATATAACTTTGGACAATCCTTGCTATAAAATCAATGCAGGGACCTGCCTCATCTACAATTTTTACTTGTACTGTGCAGTACTATGAGAAATAGAAGCAACTCACTCTGCCATTCCTATGGAAACATCATTGGGCATTACTGGAAGACCAGGAAAGTACGACAGTCTCTTTGAGAGCCCTGAGAGCAAAGGCCCGTTTCAGTTTACATCGATTTCAATGTGCCCAGTATATTTCATCACAAGTCATATCATATCTCCATATTCCTGACTGATTTTCACAGTTTTGGTGGGGGTGGGGTCGAGTATCACATCTTCCACTCTTTTCGTTTGATTTCAGCTGAATCCCACGGAATGCAGTACATCGCGCTTCCCTACCTACATTTTACATTGACATCCTCCTGTGAAAAATGACAGATGTGATGGGCAGATTTTGCTTGTTTACGCAAGACTTCTTTTTATAGTGTAAAAAAAATTCCTCATTTCCTATCCACACTGCTTTTTGGTGACTAAGTAAGAGTTCTGGCGCTATTCTTGTTGAAACCTAGGAGCTCTACGTCCCAGTAACAGGCTCTGTACCAGTAGCACCGTATTCTAAAACATCTCAAATTTCATTAGGAAAATAATCCAAGAGTCTCCTACTCCTGCTTGCTTGCTGTCAATAGCAGTATCTACTCCACCAACTCAGTTCAAACAGGCTGCAAGAGTGATGACTTCATCATCACCAAGTCTAGCTGCATCTGAACCTCAACCTGATAGCCGATATTTCTGCACCCTGTCACCAGGATCCCCAGTCCTTATTCACAAGCCACTGAGAGATGTAGATGCCAGGGCTAAGCAGTACCAGCACAGCCCAACCCCAGTGGTCTGCAGTTAATGCCAATGTGAAATCTGCAGAGGGAAACAGGTAGCATTTTTCTCTCTGTTCTTAGAAATGAGACACATAGTCCCAGCACTTTCTTAATACAATGGAGAGTTTGTAAACTTCAGTAGTTTTCCAGCTGGAATTTTGTGTAACGGAAATCATGGTTTCGGCTATCTGGTTATGACAGTGAAAAAGAAAGGCTCTACAACAGAAATTAATTGATATGAAAAGATCTGGCTTTTTAATTAAAAAAAAAAGAGTTTGCAAATAGCTAGTCCAGGTTCTAAAGTAGATAGATTTAGTTTTCCAAATATGGGTGGAGAGTTGCCTTTAAAATTGGCAGCTGCACATGCCAGAATAATGTTATTATTGTTAACATACTTTTTTAAAACATGCTGTCATTACACCATTCACCTAGTTTGTATCACAGTGGGACTACTGAGCCTTGAAATGTAACTCCCTGGGGACACAGCAGCAATATGCTGGTGCTTTTCATATATTACATTATAATTATTATTATTTATTTATTTATTTATTTACACAAAAGGCAAAAAGAACTCTGCATTAGTATCACGATGACTCTATTCTTCTGGAAGAAAAGAATACCTGACAAAAGTCATCATCACAGCTTCTGATGATATCTTCAGTGTGAGTTACTAAGGACTATTCTGTCAAAAAGCCAAGTTTCTTGTTTTGAAAAAAGCCCAAAGAATTCATTTAAAATTACAGAATAAAGTGGCTTGGAGGAGCTATTAAGCATTGTACAGTAAATAATATCAGTCTGGTTTAAATATAGTAAATACCATCGGCTGAAAGTCATATTTTAGAATACATTTATTATAAGAAACTACTTAGATAATGAAAGTAAAGAAAACCTAATTTAATTTTCATCATTTGTGCAGTTTGTTTGCTTTTTTCATTTAATTCAGCTTGGATAATGAAAACAGACCACTTTTTTTGGCAATATCATTTTTCTGGTTGTCAGGCACTTGCCAAGGCTGCAGTGATTGAGTTTCAGACACTTCAGGGGATATGGTTAAATCCTGTTTTCAGTGGAGGGGTGAACAGCGGAATTCTTGAAAACACATATATGTAATTTGGTCAGATCAGAGCCTGCCCATGACCACACTGGTGACAGTGAGCCAAACGCACATACCAGACCGTGCTGCAAAGGTTTGTGTCACACATTCCAGTTCTCAAAAATCAGTGCAAGACCCACCAGAAAGTGCACCTATAAGCCATTCCCTTCCCAAGCTCACAGCCAGGAGCTAGCACTTCGGTTTTGTGTGGTTCCAGGAGCACCTGGGTTTTGCTCAGGTTCCAGACTTGGTTGGACACAGGGACCTGAACTGCCACTTTGGGTCCCAGCAAGGCAAGCTCAGTTGGTTCATCTCAGTGACTGTTTCTGCCTTGTTTAACAGATGAGCAGAACTTGGCGTAAGGGAAGTCACATTTGAAGAACGAGAAAGTGATCCACAGCTGTAAGGAGATGTCTTTCAAAGGTGGTTTAAGACCTAACTCCAAACAGTGGGATGCAGGCCACTGTCAGAAGTTAGAAGTCTACTTACAATCTGGGAAGTAGTTGTTGGAGGACAGTTAAGCTCATGCCTCTCGTTTTCACAGTTTCTGTTAACTGAAATAAAGTCCAGATCCACAGATCCCTGTCCTTGAGTTAAACGCAGCTACAGACTTTATCTCACTAATGGGCTAAAGCTGGATCTGACGTCCCTGAGTTTCAGGAAGGTCTGGATTTGAATTGTCTGTTTTCAGTACAGTCTCTTTTTTTTTTTAACTGTAAATCACTGCTATCTCCCAGTGGGATAAAAATCCAACTCAGCAGAACCCGTTTTCAAGTCCTACAATTGTTGAGTACAGGGACGTGAGGGATTACACCTAGGATGATCTTCGAGTTTACAATCCTTGCTCTTGGAGTTGTTAATATTGCAACAGGGAGATTTTGTTACGGTTTAATATTAAACGTCCTCATTCAGCTAAGGCTGTTGGAAGAACCTGATTTCTTGCAAAGTCTTATACACTAGGGGGTGCAAACATCCTTTTAATGGGTCCAGAAATGAATGGTCTAACCTGTACCAGCAAGGAAAGTGCCTGGTCCAGCGTGAAAGCTTGCATGGAAAATACCTACTTTTTAAAGACATATTTGGCTCATACAAATGAATAAATAAGAGCACTGCTTTCAGTAAGAGCTTTTTGATGTTTTCTGAGTTTATATGTGGAGCAGAGAAGATGCTGACGGAGGAGTTACATAAGAGGAGAAGTCAGACCAAGCCTACTTTGCATGCTATCCCCTGCAGCTTTCTCATGTCCTGTGGTGACTCAGACATTGCTGTAAGCTTTGCAGAGGGACAGTCTCAACTTTTTACCCCCACATTTTCATATCATTGTGTAACGAGCTAGTCTTCTGATTCAGGCACTGGCTGAAGTCCTTATTTCAAAGCACTTATTCTTCTGTTGTTACATTAAGACCTGACTCTTGCAAGTCATGGTGTGAGGCACCGTGGGCTAAGCAAGGCAATGTAGTTTCACCTGCATGAACTCCATCTGACAAAGTGTTGGTTTTCTCAGCTTGTGCCAACAGAGCATATAAGCACTTACTTAGCAGGGAATGGTAGTGGTTCTGCTGAATGTGATGGGATTGCTCACACGCATAAACGTTAATCATATGTTTACGCACGGATAAAAGCAATGGAGCGGTGTTGGGTACAAGCATGGAATTCCAGCTCCAGCAGCAGTAAGCCTTCAGTCCCTCTGCTTATGCATTGTTACTTGCTCATGCAGCTTTACTTACTCACAGATAAGGAACAGAGCATCTGAAGAGATATCATCCTCTCATGATAATGCATTCTCCTTCTAGGTCACAGAAATCATTCTGCAGCTACAAAGAAATGCTTATGAATGCAGGATACTCTTGTGCAACATCTATTCCTTTGCATTTATTCATTTGCCCATTCCTTATCTTGGTAAGGCATGATCGGAGCCAGAAAGTCCCTTCTACTAAATCATGTACATAAATGAATAAAATCTGAACTCATAAATTAAGGTTGGAAAAAAAAATCCGATGGTTCAATGCACTTAGGCTTTTACATCTGTCTTGCCTAGATTCTGTTTTTCCAAATGTATAGGGGTTTTGCAGAGGTCTCTGCATCTCAGACACAAATGCCATCTTGTGATTTATGGAACCCTGCTTAAATACCTCAAACTCTCTGCCTGCTACTTGATACCATTCATAGCATCAGCTTTTATTTCTGCAGAGTGTTTCGTATTACTTTATTTTTCCTGTTTTACCTTCTATGTCACTTCGTCACTACATCAAAACAGAACAAGTGGATTAAAGCAATTTAATGCATTATGGTTAAATATTTCTTTCTAAGGGAGAGCAGACCATTCAGAACACCATTAAGACAGAATCCAGATTGAATCTGGTGCAGCCATAAACTATCTTAAATGAATGTTAATAAAGAAGGGCAATTATTGTTGACTTCAGAATGCAAACAAGAACTTCAGACACTGATTCCTATCAGGCCATTAGAGCTGGCTGAATTCTGCACACTGTTGTAACAGTTGCTTAGCAATGGCAAATAAGCTGTTCTGTCTCTTATCACTAGAGGTATAGTTAGAACAATACCTATTATTGAGCTGAATAGGTATGAAATTAGTTTATATTGTTCCTCTTTTTGAGATGGCACTTGGCAGCAAAGTGAGTTGTTTAGGCTGCAGGCAGAAGCAGTGATTTTTTTTCCTGGAGCTATCTATGGAGATAGAATGAGACTGAGGCTTTGCTGTGGCTGTTTATCTGAAAGCGTCATCAAAAACTTTGCTTGTCTGTGTTTGTGTGTGCAGGAAGAAAGAGGTTCTCCTTCAAATGTCTTCTTTGAGTGAATTTCCAGGGATGTGACAACACTAATGACTAGAGCCTATTCAAAAAGCAAATACAGCAGTACTGCACTGCGAACTCGCTCCTTGCCCCACTGGCACCTCTGATGAAGTACCTCAGCTGTGATCTGGGGAAACATACTAGAGATTAAGCCACCAAAGCCAAGATCCAGAAGGACACTTAGGCACTTGTCATTTACTGTTGCAATTCCTACCTTTTAAGTGTGCACCTTCCAAAATGGAGTCCACAGAGCTGCAGAATTCAACATCTGCAGCAACATTAACACCTAGCATGCACAGTGTGCAGTTGCCACGGTAGGAAATGCTTAGCAGAGCATCGTGGTTTAATTCCTGGCTCTGCAAGATCTTAATTATGTCTTTCTAGTTAGGGTTTATACTCGCAGCTCCTGCCTCCCACAGAATACCCTAATAACATGGCTGTAGGCTACTTTGAGGTAGATGCTTTATAGGACAAACTAAGCTTAAATAAGGGCTGTACATCCAAGCAAAAATTTCAGATTTTAGTCCAGCTTGTCATCCTCCAAGTCTGGTGCAATAAGTATGAATTATTTTAAGTACAGTTGAGTAATTTAAACAGAAAAATTGAAGAATGCCTCTACTTTGCAATAGACTGGTTTTCTGGCTGGTACTTTGGGGCAGTGAAAAGTTTGGGTTTGAGTATCTCAGGCTGAGGAAATAATTTAACTTGCATCTTTGTAGATTCTCCAACAGAGACAACTGCTGCAGTGATTACATGCCACTGCTTACCTTTTTTCCAGCTACATTTTATAGAAAACAACAGCAGCTGCTTTTGAACCCAAAGAGCTGATCCCTGTAGTTTGTTCTCAGGTCACTTACCAGCTTTAACCAGGACACACTAACAAAGGAATCCCTGTTTCTGAAACCCGAGTGTACCCAGCTTCTGAAGATTCTCAATACTGAAACTTCTGTGCACAGGCAGAGGTGGAAATTAGGTGCCTTTGAAATGTCATGCACATGGTGGAGCAAGGTGCTTTGGGCTCCTAGCACTCCACCGGCAACACCGCGAGGAGACCAGAGAGCAAAGGGCCTCTCAAGTTGTTCGATACAGATGTATACGGGAAGACAGGGTGTGTACCAGCTGAATGTAAGCAGCAATTGAATATGGGTTTTGAATCATGGAATCACCGAATGGTTGAAGTTTGGAGGGACCACTTGAGATCATCTAGTCCAACCCCTCTGCTCAAGCAGGGTCAGTGGGAGCCAGTTGCCCAGGACTGTGTCCTGTTGGGCTTTGAATATCTCCATAGATGGAGACTCATAACCTGTCTGGACAACATGTGCCAGTGTTTGACCATCCTCACAGTAAAAATAAAGTCTTCTTGTGTTCAGTTTGAATTTCATGTGGTTTAACTTGTGCCTGTTGTTCTATCACTGGGCACTACTGTGAAGAGTCTGGCTCCCTCATCTTCATTCCTTCCCATTAGGTATTTATACACATTGGTAAGATCCCTCTGACCCTTCTCTTCTCCAGACTTAACAGTCCTAGCTGTCCCAGTCTCTCCTCATATGAACGGTGCTCCAATCTCTTAGTCATCTTCATGGCTTAAGGCTCGGCTGGCTGTTAAACGGAGGACAGATGCTCTCTGTTAACCATTTCACTCTTCAGAAGGGGAAGGGAAAGAGAAAAGGGAGAGAGGCTCATGGGTTGGAAAAGTTAAAACAGCTTTAATATATAACAATAATAATAAGGTATAGTAGTAATAGAAAAAAATAATGGAGTATATACAGATTTATACAAAACCAATATCGAGCTCCCCCGATGACGATCACTCCACACGGATGCTGCAGGGCAGGCCCTGGGACAGCACCAGACTGGACTCAGCAGCAGACAGGAGCTGGATTCAGGAACGCATGGATCAGGATCGAAGGCAGAAGAAATGGACAGAGCCCTCCTCAGATGCTGGCCATAGGAGAAGAGAGCTTGGCCCTCATGATCCCTCAGCTTTACACCGAGTGTGATGCATATGGGCTGGAATACTGCATTGGTCGGGGTTGGGTCACCTGTCCAGCCCACTCCTCCCTGCAGCAGGGTCACAGGGGTGACCCCTTTCCCCCCTTTCATTTCTGGCACATAAGAAGTTTAGCAGAACCCAGCAGTGGCCTTGGTTTCCACAGGAATAAGTATAAGCAAGAGCCTTTCTGCATACCATCCCTACCATCACTCCAGCACTAACTATAAACACAGAGCCTTATCACACCTAGAAGCAGGCACTGTCTTAAAAACGTGCTGTTAATTTCAGAGTGCAGTTTGTCAGAGGAGACTTAATTAAAAAGTAAAATTACTAAAAAGAAAATTGGTTCTGTCCTAGCTCAAACCAGGACAACGGCCCTTGGCTGGACTCACTCTGGTATGTCCATGTCTGTCTTGCATGGGAGAGCCTAGAACTGGACACAATTCTGACACAGAACTGAACCCATTATGCAGGCAACTCTAGTTCCTCTCTGAATCTGAGCTTTTGTCTTCATACTCGTTTACTTTTTCAGTCCTCAGCCCTTTGAGGGGGTACAGCTTCCAAGAAATGCGCAAAGTGTAGCAGTGATGTTTTATGGTTTGCACACCTTTCCATCAGAAGTAGGTTTGAAGCTATCAATCAGATTCATTATGCCAACAAGAACCCACAACTAAGAATGATTTAGGGATTCCTGTGATGCAAATTGCTCTCATGTTCTGTGAAAGGAGCTTCTTTACCAACCTTGCTGCCTTCCAAAATGTGCCAAATGCTCCCTATTTCATTAATAATCCTTGTAACTTTTCAGTGTACTTCATGGGAAAAAAAATATGTGTTTTTTGCTTGAACTACTGGGTTCTTATAATGCCTACAGTATCAATCAGTCATTTACACTATTTAAATTAGCCCAGTTAATATTTGTGCTAATAATTTGATTGCAATAACCAGACACAGCAAGAGCAGTTTAACCTGAGCTTAAAGCTGGAGTCACAGATGAAAGGTTTGCTCACTCATTCTTACCTGAATTTCTGTCCTGCAGCTAAATAACTACTTTCAGATAACTAAATGAAAAAAATTAAATACTCAAGTAGAAATATAAAATGGAGTGGAACTACAAAATTTCGCATTAAAGATGTAAAGGGCTCCTCTTGGGAGAACCACAGCCAGGAAGATGCTGGGCTGAAAAATGGCTTTGACTGTCCGTTCAAGGAGCAGTCAGGTACTAACGGGAGCAGTCCAGGGGCCTGGCAGCAGCGGAGCAATCTCACCACTTCTCTGGGTGTTGAGGGGGACCTGGAAGCAGGACTGCCTGTCAGGGGTACATTGGGGGGACCCAGGAAACTGGAACACCAGTGGGGTTGCCATGGGATGTGAAAGCTGGGCTGGCCAGAAATGAGCTATGGTCTGGGCGAAGGGCGAGAAAGGACAGAGTGCCTGCCAGTCAGACCTTCTTGAAACAAGAACATCATAAACATTTCTACCCCAGCTTCATGCACAAAACCTCAGCTGACCCTTACACAGTTTCAGTGGCATTAACATGCTTTCCAAACCTCTACAGTGTAGGTTTGCACAGCCTGCAGTCGATAAAATAGTCAAAACTGAAATGATCAGGGGAACAGTCAACAAAGTATTCCAAAATAAATGCTATAGCAAAGCAGATAAACAAGATTGTCCTGATCACATTTAAATCATTGACAAACTTTTTCCTTTTTTTTGGTTTGTTTTTGTTTTAAAAGAATGCCACTGCAGAAATCCCAATGTACCACAGAGTTTGCCATGGTGCATTGCAGAAGCCAGGTGGGGCTAGCCCAGATTTGATGCTGGTTATAAATATAATTGGAAAAAAAGCCAGTGGCAGCAGTCTGATATTCATGAGAAACTCTATGGTAACAAATCTCTGGAACAAGATAAAAACACACAACAGATTTTTTTTTTCAGGTGTGCACAAGGTTATAAATTTTAGTTCACTCGTTCTAACACCATGACCGCAGCCTACCGAGACACTTGGGCAGACACAGTCCTTGCCACGTAGTACGTACAGGCTACACTTGGAAAATACTGAAATGACTGAAATGGTGTGTGAACCCTATAGCAAACCCTTACTTGCAATTGCCTCGAAACAGCTCTCAGAAGGGCCAGGCAGAGTTGCCACATCCGGCTGGTGTGAAAGGGCTGCAAAGATTTCCCAGTTTTCTCTCCTGGGGAAGGAAGCCTGTGTGTGCTATGAAATGAGGTGTAGGCTTCCCAGTGGTGAAAAGTGATAGTGTAGATGGTATTTGTGATGGATTAAATAAAGAGACAGTATTACAGGGTATTTGAGCGTGACTGTAACTAAACATTGGGGGTTTGACCCATCACGTGATCGTGCACCCCGAATAACACCAAGGAAGTCACCTAAGGCTACAAATGAATCTGTCCCTAAATGCCAACAGATGCTCCAACTCTCTCCCTTGCCTTCTGTTGTGAAAACCCTTCACCAAAACTGTAATCTCACTAATACTCTTGAGGCTTGCAAACTAGATTATGGCTATAAAATACCAGGCTTCCTGGTATCTCTCTCAAATCCTACACCATCTCTGTTGCTGTCTCACATCCCTGAAGAGATTAACAACATTTCCAAGGTTTCAAATATAGATATTTCTTTCCAGAGCTGTCTGCTTTGCCTAGCATGAGCAATGTTGTTTTCACTTGAATAGCTCTACCCACATCACTGTTTTTAAAGCTATGACAATTGTTGTCATACCACAGCCGTCTAATGGCAGGATCTAGTGTTCTGGGCCTAACAGATGTCATCTACTGCAATGCAACTGAAAATTTTTGTGAGATCCCCTCACTTACAGCACCCAAGTCTCTGGCACACAGAAATTGTGTGTCTTAAATCCGGTGTAGGATCCTATTTATATTCAAGTATATTCAATACAGGAAATCATATTTACAAAAAAAAACCCCACCAAACAAAGAACCAGCATGGAATTCTGCCCACACTGAAGTTGGTTACTATTTTGCACTCCATTTTCCTGGACTGGGGTTTCACACTGAGGATTTTGCTGCCTACATTCACCTCTAAAATTGCCTGCTAATGTTTCACTTTTATAATAGATTTTAATTAATTTTCAAATATTACCTTTTGTTTCATTAGTTCTTATACAAAAATTTTTGAAGGAGGAGGAGGCTTTGCATCACCCACCAGAACAGTGTGAATAGGAATCTCATGCAGCTTTCAACAGAGAGTCAGCTCCAAGAGTGTGCAATATTTTTGCTGTGGAATAGGTCTAGCATGCAATTTGGTCCTTTGCTTTCCCATCTCCTGCGTTATGCTACTGCTGGCTGCTGGAATTTGAGGTTAACAAAAAACCAGGAGAAAAGCTGCCTGTATGCAAACTACTGTCAATTCCACAAACAGATCTTTTTCTCCTTTAATGTGTTACATATAGTTCTCTCAGGTGTTAATTAACAGCAGCAGGAGCTTCCAGTAAGTATTATGGGGATTTAAAAGATTTTTTTTTAAAAAAGATGAGGGTGTATCTTTGAATCAGTCCTGCTATGACAATGCACTGGTAGCAGGAAGTTTTTTTCCTTAGCTCATTACAAGACAAATATTACACACAACGTACTTTGCGGTTTGAGTTCCTTTCAGAAGGCAAAAATGAATACCAAAATTCCTAACAACTAAGCACCACATATGCCATGATTACGTGTTGTATTACTGTTTCCCATACTCTGGTGTCTAAGCTTGGCCTTATCCAACTTCCCCATCAATCACTGCACACTACTCTTTGGTATCATGTCATCATATTTCCATAATCATTAATCATGTTACCCAATAAATCCTTGAGCGATTATTTAAGCTGCTCTCTTAACAGCTGTCCACTTCGCATATTGCCACCTTGACTGCTCATTTACCAGCTTGCCTTTGATCTGGGAACTGTTCAATCAGATGAATAACATGTAAGGAAAATGCAAATGGTTTGAAACAAGAGAAATTATTTCATGTGGAATATTCATATTTGGAACAAGCCTTTCAACTCTGCAGCCGAAGCTTTTTTTATAGTGATAAAGTTCTTTATAATGATTTAACAAATTACATCTAGGTAATGGCAAAGCATATTGCATTTAGCAGCAGAGTAAGTGGTGGGTGTGATGAGGAGCTGGGAGCTCCCAGTCACACATGCACTGGCAAGACCCCTCCTTCCCAGTGACCCAGGAGATGAGATGCCAGACTTTTCCCTGTGGGAGACAGATGTAGTGAGAGACAAAGACCATTTGCACTGTTCAGGTCTGTGGGAACCTGCCTTGTTTATCCCTGGGCCTTCCCAGTGCTCTCGGACATGCCTTCCCCATCCCTTTGCAGGTCCGGGTCTACCCTGCAGACTCTTTCCATTCAGCTCTGCCACTCCCTTTCCCACCCTTTTCTGCTCTCCTGTGCATTGCTATCACAGGGCCGCTGACTTTGGGGAATCATTTTTGTTGGTCTGGTTTTGATGATAGGTTTTGTCCTGTGTGAGAGGACCGCTTTGGCTTCAGGCAGATGTACAGCTCCCGTCTGTCTGTCAAGAAGATGCATGAGGAATAGGCAAGATTACTAAATACAGTTTACTATCTGCAATGACTAAATGCCAAACACAGATATAAATTGTAGTGCACTTGGAAAGCTGATTAATTAAAAAATCCTAACGCCACAGACAAATGCTCAAGTTTCGAATGTTACTTTATCAGCATCATCTTATGCTTTCTAGAGTGAGGGCAGATTATCATCAAGTATTTTTCAGCCTCCTCTAGCAAAGCTTTCTTACGCATTTTAGTATTTTGAAACAATACTTTTTCTGCAGCCCTCTTTTCTAATGGTACCAACTCTCTTTTCGTCACAATTTACCACGGTGTTGTATACATTTCCCCCCTAAAGAAGACAAAAAGGGAGGAAGAAAAAGTAATATACATCTTTATAAATTATTATATTCCATGCTTTCTTTGTTGAAGTGAAGGCTGGGTGACAAATGATGCCACATGGCTGTGCAGTTCATCATCTTAGCACAAACCTGCGCAGCTAACATTTGTACCACCCCCAGGCCTCCACTGGGGCAGCACCCCAGCCCTGCAAGCCAAATGCTGTACACATACAGCGAGTGGCAGGCTGTTCCTCAAAGTGCTTTCGAGCTAGAGACAAGAGATTCCTACTAATCAAAGATGTCTCCTCTCTGCAAACAGATGAACAGCACATTTTGTTTCCGTGACACTTGTAGGCACAGATAGGCTGGGGCGGGGGGCGGGAAGAGGACAACTTTTATGATGCTGCGGGTAGAGGCTGAAGAAAGAAGTCTGACTTCACGAGAGACAGAAAGCGCTGGAGGAATCTGGAAATATCCAAAAGCATTTTTCCTGTGGTATATGTGGAGTACAGACTTATGTGGCGCAGCAGTATGGTTTTACTGGCCTTCATTCAGGATAAATTAGTTGCCTCTTGCCTGTCTTTACCACTTATCAATAATTTACTACAGGACCTCAGTGATTCTTACAAACAGCTTACAGACTCAATAAGAAGGAAGGCAACCAAACATGCTAATAACAGCAAGCATCAAGCGCCATGAAATATGACCCGAGACTTGTACCTGAATTCCAACTGTATTGTCACTAAGCTCTTTAAAGGCTAGCTACTGCAATATCCAAAATGCCATAAAAATCTTTTGACTCTGTTTTGCTTAAAAATAGTGAATCCTTTGTACTACTATGACAGCTGCCTATGAGCTAAAAAATTGTAAGTCAGTTTAGCACAAGGTGATCAGATACAATAATTAACAATTTTACCAGAGTATGTCAGAGACTAAGAAATGAGAGTGAAATCCTGATCCTAGTGAAACCAATCTTCTCAGGGACTTAAGGGGTCAGCCCTTCACTCTCTAAGTTTTGTATCCTCTGGATACGTAATCTTTGATATGATTGCATAAATCATATGACTGTACTGGTCTCTTGGCAAAAAGTATTTGTTTATATGAATAGCTGTTCTAAGAGTATGTCAAGATTAAATATCCCAGAGATCACACGCAATTGTTCTGCAACAAAAAAACTATTATAATGTCCCATTTTCTATTAAGCAACTGTAAAATATATTACCCCCTTTCTGTTTTTTGTGTGTTTGTTTGTTTTGCAATTGATTTGATTTCCAAAACTTATTTGAAACCCATCCCAGGATGTCAACAATGTACAAATAGTTAGTTGCTGTGACTGGGTCTTATTCAACCTTGTGAGAAGCTTTCAAAGAGCTGGTCCCTACTAGTGATCCCAGTAGTATGGACATCACTGTTAATGCTCTACCATCTGGGATGATACAGGCCAGCAGTTGTACTCCTGGCTCAGATTTTCTCCAGTGGCTCATCCTCTTAGTTCTTCTGAGGTGTAGCTTGCCCAGATGCTCAGTTTCCACTTGTGGTTCACAGTTGCTGCTAATGGAACAAGTTTATTTCTTGTATATAACACTGGCTTGCACTGCAGGATGTGAATGTCTCTTTTTCTGGCATTGCTGGTTCTAAGCAATCAACACAGGCTGCCACCCCAAACCAGGGTAAAAGTAGTGAAAAAGTGAAAGGGTACAGCTGTGAGAAACTAGCCAGAATTAATCCTTCTGGAAATGTGCTAATTACAGTAACTCACGGGAGTATCTCATCCCACAAGGAAAAAAAATTAAAGTGGGCAGCAAAGTGCTCTTAGGGCTCAAATGTAAGCAGACACATAGGACTGCAGTGTAAATACAGACAAACTGACAAGACATAAAACTGCTTCAGAATTAACTTCCAGCAGCAAAAGTCTACTAGCAGGGGAAGGCCACTCGTAAGGCGAGACTAAACGCTGTGTGCAGTCCCATGGCTTTCTGAGACAGAAGAGGTTTTTGTCAGGCCACCAACTCCTCCTTTGGGAACATGGGAAGATAATTCAGAAGTCCTGCCTAAACACACGCCGTGAAGGATTTAGAAAGTAATACAATAGTGTATTGAGTCAAAGATGGGTTGTAACAGGGAAGTTTATTCATCTTCCTCAGCAAGGATATACATAAATAAGTAGATAAAAGGGATCTTGGAGAGATCACACACGCTGAGAACTGCAAAAGCAAACTGGCTTCTTTAGTTTATCTCTACCAGGTAAGTGGACGGGGCTCTACTTCTCTGATTTTGCTTCGTATTCTGCTACCAGTTCTTATAGAATTAGAAACCCTTTTCTTCAACAGCCATCTCCTTTGGAAAAGAGTTTCCCTTCCTCCCCAGTGCAGTTTCTGCATGCCCAGGGACAAAATCTCCCCACATTAACCTGCTGTGTCAGAGTACTGCTTGGAAAAAGATGACCTAGAGTGCCTGAACACAAATGACTGCCAGGCTTTTCCTCACACCAGCGACCCTGGGGAGCTGGTGTCTGTGACTGAAGTCTGCAGAAGAAAGCTTTTGTGGCCCCTCCATAGCTGCATGTCTGTATTTGTGCGAATGATAAGCTCTCTGCCATAGATCTCCACCTCCTGCCATGGGATGCCAGCTCTCACAAGTACCAACTGTTTGGAGGAGCTGCCGTGCATGAGGGCCCGTCTCGTGCAGCACACCAGGGCAGCAAGGGCACGTGAGCACTTTGGCACATATAGGAGTTCAATTTGAGGGACACAGCTGGCATTCGGTTTTGATGTAGTAGCTACTACCTTACACTCATACCTCATGCCATCCTTTTGTGTTGCAGAAGATGTACTTAAATCATGGGTAAAGCGGGATGTCTATCTGCTGTGTGCCAACACTCAAGTAACACTCAGAACAATCTGTGCTGTGCAGTGCAAATAGCCATGGCCTTAATTTTTTAATCCATCGCCTGTAGTCTCCAGTACACAAGATATGTAACACGGATCATTATTTTTTCCATTCAGCACTGAGACAATTCTGGCGCCGTTTTGTTCCCAGAAATCTCGAGTGTGCATCTTATCTCTTTAAAATAAATACACCATCCATAACTGAATCCTAACCAGACAACACTGAACAATCGTATTTTTTATCGATACTCAAGATTCATTTCTGAGTGGAAGGCTCTTCTGTATGCTTTAGCCGATAATTAATAAAAGGCATAGAACTATTCAGGGTCTCATTCCTCAGACTACACTTTCTATGTGAATTGCAGACGTCATAAATATGTAACAAATCTTACCAAGGAAAATAGCTTTTAATTTACATTGTAACCTAACTGGAGAAGCTACATGTAAGCCATGCCAAGAAAATGTTCAGAAAAAAAAGCTATTCAATAATTTCTCATTTATGATTTGCTTAGTAAGGTTTAAAAATTAAAAATCTGTAATATCTTTTCCTTTGGTTGAAGTGCTGATTTTTTCTGTAAGGCTGCGTTTTTGTTCAGGATGGCAAAACTATCGTATTGTTGGTCATTTGCTTTACTGTGGCCTCATGTTTCAGGATATAAATTCAAATATGAAAAAAACAGTTACCTGGGCTGAGACATAGAAGATTTGCAACCCATTCTCACTGACTATTTCTGCTTCTCTCATTGACTGATGAAAATGGACCAACCAGCTTCACGCTCTGCTTATTTGCACCAATACAAAGCTACACAAGGTGCATTCACAAATTTTCTGAGCGTGCTGTGAGTGATAAAATATCCTTTAACCTGTTTTTTCCCCTTCTCTTATACAGCTAGCTTCCTGCATTCTTACAGAAAAAAACCCAAAACAAAACAGGAATTATGTTTCTGGTCATTATCATGACATTTGATGAAATTAATATTATATATTTTACAAGAACAAGAAGGGGACGTTACATACTGTGCTATTTAGTTTGCCATCTAATAGCTTTACTGACCTGCTGGTTTTCTTCTTTCCAGTCTGTTTTCTCTGTTTTGCACTTGCATGAATTTTTCTCTATTTTTGCTTTCTATTTCTTTTGTGTATGACCAGGCTTCGTTGCACAGGGGCCTGCCAACTTTCTCTTTGGACAGAACCATCCCACCTTCGTGCAGTTCTACAGGAAAAGAGATGGGGCTGGGTTGCATCAAGAATTTCTTGTGCTCAGGTATCCCCTAGTAACTCAGACTGTCCTACTTACTAGACACTCTCTTCTATGGAATAAAAGTCTTTCATTTCCCTACCCAGACATAGGCCTTGGTTAATCGTTCCTATATGCGTATTAACTCAGCTGAGAGAAAGAGGGCTAGGGAGACTGGAGAAATAAAAACTTGATCTGAGGAAAGCGTCTGAGCTGGAGCAGTGCAGAGAGGTGGTAGTCGACACAGGGGTAGTTAGGACATACTCCGTAGAGGATAACATCTTCAGCCAGAACCCAGTACACAGTCTGCCCGTGGCACAGTCGGTGCTCGCAAAAGTGTCTGAGGGTCCCTTTTCCACGCGTGGTCGCTGCAGTCAGAGGACCAAAGTGACAATTTTGTGGTGTGTGGCAATTTCTCCTTTCGCTCTGCAGACCTGCGCTCTTGGTGGTCTTCCTACAGATACCAACTCTGCGCTGGATGAAAAGGAGCCTATTCTCATCTTACCTGCTGGCGGAGTGGTGTGGTATAGGAGAGGAATCCTTTCCCTCCTATTCATGTTTTAGACCCCTGTGAGGACGGTGTTCCTCACAGCATGGAGGCCAGCAGAAAAATCTGATATCTCTCATGACAGAAAGAGAGGAAGGACTTTCCCAACACATGGGCCAGTCATGCCATCACCGAACAAATACGGACACATGCGATGCGGGTGAATACGTTCCATTTTCTGTTTGGGTTTGGAAACTTGCCAGCATAACTATTTAATTCTGTCTCCTAATGCTTTTATCCCTTCCTTTTAAGTAAGTTTTATTAGAAGACAGACTAATTTCAAGTGACCTTTCCTCTTGTTTTGTTTGCTTGTTTCTAAGCATTACAACTTTTGGATGAAAGGAGACGGCCAACAGGCAAAAAAAAGTGATAGACTAGCATGCCATTTAGCCACCAAACAACTTTAAAAATTCCCTTGTGCAAAGTGAAGAAGAGGGAACCAGACAAGTAGGAAGACTTCAGAATTTTTCTTTTCCCACTGCATAGTCAGAGGAATAAAAGCGGGTATTTGTGAAAAGCCACCATAGACTGAGCCTGCAGTCTGATAAACAACAATAACCTTTTTCTCAACACTAATTGCTTTATTATATTTTTAGAAGAATTTAAAAGCCACTTATTTTTGAAAACTATGATTTCAGGAAAAAGTATAATTTTCATATTTCCTCTGATGTGTTGTATGCCCTGCTGTGTTATGACATTTCAAGTTTCATCAAGTCACATTAATTTACATTCTCACATGTTTTCTCAGTGGAACCTGCTCTTTGGGTCAATTTTCATTCATTGCTTGATCACTTTAATGTATTTGTATTACTGAATACTTGGGCCATATTAACTGATCTTTCCATACCCCATGCTTGCAATTCATTAGCAATCATTTCTCTTCTCTGCACGAAGAAAGGAAAAAAGAAATGAGAGAGGGAGAGAGAAAATAAAGAAAGACAAAAGACTTGGAAAGAAAGTGAACGGCAATTTAGTACGCAGCCTGGGATGCAAACTGCACTGTCGCTTGGGATTTGGTTATATTAGTAAATTCTCTCTGGTATGACCAAGGTAGACTGGTGATACAGTAGAAACCTGTATAATAAATGTAGTTAACTGGCTGTAATTCATCCTTTATTTCAACATTCTTAACTTTGGTAAGTGTGTTCAAAGCAGTGCAAGCCAGTCTGTGTTAGAGATTTGTGTTGGTGTTAGGTAAAGCAATCTGTTGGATCCCATCAGTGCAGAAAGCCAATGAATTTTCCAAGTTTGTGCAATGTTGATGTGAGGGAGGGCTGGGCACCGAGCTCCATTTGTGGGTTTGTTCCTCGCAGCACTGTTTTGGTTGCCCATGCCTCAGCTCAAGCTTGAGAAGAGGCCCAAATTCCCAAATCCGAGCCCCCTAACTTCTGTTTGTTCAGAGCAGCCAGCACAGTTGATGTACAATATTGCCATTCTTCGTCTGCTGACATAGATAAAGGTCAAATGATAAACCACTAAGCAAAGGCATAATCCAGTTTTGTCTACCCTTTCCCTGTATTTATTAAATTAATGACTGAATGAACCGTGGTGTTTCCCCCCTCTCTTGCCACCCTCTGCTTGAAAGCGACACATGAATACAAAATGAGCATCAGGCACTCAGAAAGCTTTGCAGCCTCTCAGTATATTCCCATTCCCTCCTCAACATATGCATGCTTGATCTTCCCTGGTACTGCTCTCAAGCCGTCACTGCACACCACGATTAAAATCACGTAAAATGGGCTCTGACGCGCTGTGTAGGCAGCCGCTAATCACCCAGTACATAAACCTGCAGCAAGGGTTTCAGTGGCTGTGCAAGATGTGAGGTTTTTTTCAGCCATGGCGTAGCGAAACATAGTGAGGGCTGGAAGTCTCAGGCTTTGGGTGGAAGGGAGAAACTCGCACTTAGAAAAATCATGTTGCCTGCAGCTCTCTGTCAGTGAGGAGTCACATGCATATCTGATATGATCATGCATCCTAATCAGTCCCTTCTGCTGTTAACACAGTCCTTTGACTGACTTACCCATGCTGAGATCTTGCCTGTAACCCCATGTTTCTGAGGTTGCAACCAGACCGTGATATCTACAGGAAAGTGGAGCATGCGGCAACGTAGCAGGTTGCAACTTGTGTTCCCCCACCAACGTCCATGTGCATACACACCTACAACTCCCACACCTACCCCCAGCAGTGAAGGCATCACATAGAGTCCAGCTCTTGACTAATTTCAAGCTATATAATTCCGTCGCCTATCCTGAAAGCTGCTCCACCAGTGGAAGGAGACAAGGCTGGGGGTGGGGAATTATCCAAGACAAATATTTCTGGCATTTTGCTTGTGTTGTCATTAAGGTGTTTGGAGCAGTCAGGCCACGGAGTGCTTTAGTGACAGCTGGATTTCAATTCAAACCGCTTCTCCAACCTCTGACAGCTCTGGGGGAGCTGCCATGAAGGTCAAACACTGGAAAACTCTAAAGGCAGAGGGGGGACTTCCAAATGTGCCCACAGTCACAGAAAGCCCAGTCTGCCCATTGCAATGTCCTCCTAGCCCTGAATGAGTAGGAGGATGATGCTAAATCTTCCCATAGAGGGTTGAATGAAGCAGCTGGATGTATCAAAGCCTTGGGAAGAGGGGGGGGCAAGGAAGGCTTATCCTGGCCCATATATCATTGATGGCAAGCAATCCGCTGCCACATGCTCAGTAGGAGAGTGATCAGCACAGCCCAGGGAAAGCAGCACGGATATGACAGCATGTCTGTTATCCACTGAACACTGGTGACAGAATGGAATGTAATCCATGTGTTTACGTTCCAAGATTAAAGACAACAACTGGCTCCAACAGGACACACTGTCCTGCGATGGAGAACAGAAAAGGCTGCTTACGTAAAATGCCCTGGCAGTAGTGCACAGGAGGTACAAGCGGACTCATTTTTTCCTATGGGCAGCACAGAAAGGGATTACTATTGAGGGTGGAGGGAGGGAGGAACAGAGAGAGAGAAATTAGGAGTCCAGATGTCTATACATCTCTATATACAGTTTCCAAAGGCTTTGGAAATAAAATAGAAAAAACCATACTGTGCCACAAAGTCAGACATGTATGCAAGGAGTCCACATTTATTCAGGACAGAGGTTGCATTATGTGACCTTAAGCAAAACTAATCAGCTGGACTGAGTCTTCTCAGTCTTCTCCAGCACCTGTGAACCTGAAAGGCAGATTTGCAGAGCTAAAAGTCAGTCCTTCCCTTCCATTGGGATGCAACTGTCTAAATGCTTTGGTCTCTCGAGATCTCAGAGTATAAGGTGGGAGAACCGTACGGGAAGCAGGGGCTGTTGCGATTCCCTTGTTCACAGCTTTGGCAGTGACAGTCCATGTTAATCTTGCTTCAGAAATCAGTGGCCATGGAATATTTCAACCCATTCTGGAACCTAAGTGCAAAAAGGGGCAAGCTTAGGTTGGCCGCAATATAGTCAATCAGAATTTACATAGTATTGTAAATAGCATTCAAGTTTAATTAGAGCTGAGAGAAGGAATGCCGGAAAGCCAGAGGCCGCCTTACGTTACCACTTGGAGGAATACAATTCCTGACAGTAGTAGACTAGAAGACAGAATAGTTTAGAAGCGCTGATGCCTTCCAAACACCAGGTGCAGCACTATCAATGCCTTACCTAGACCACAACTGACTTTTTGCTCCTTTTTGTGTCTTTGCCCTGCCATGATGAAAATAGAAAATTTGTCTTTTGTGTGTGCCCAAAGGTTTACGAAATAAGAGAAGAGCGTAAGAAACAAAAAGAAGTGACCCTCTTCTTGCTATCACTTCCCCACTCCTTCCTGAAGCCACTTTCTGTAACTTTAAGGATGCCGTCCTGCTGGTGGTAAGCAGCGAGGTGAGAGCCCATCACAGGAAGAAGTGCCAAAGTTCCCTGTTTTACTCACTGCCAGTTGACAGCAGGAAAGAAAATCATCCCCAGCCAGTCAGCATAGGAAAGTCACTTCTTAACTGATGTGCACTGCACAGTATGTGGAGACTGAGATCAGTGGAGGACAATAGAAATCTAAATTGACAGAACACTAATAATTGTTGGCATTAACTAATCAGATGGGATTTTAAAGTTCACACTGTGAACATTGATATTTTCTGTGTGATGGGAAGACAGTTTGAACTGATATTTTTTTCTATTAATAAGTGTTTGAAAGACTGTTAGAAGAAATTATTGCTGTAGTAATCAGAGCTCTCTGTGTGAAATCGCTTCATAGGCTTTCAGTTTCATAAAGCAGGAGATAGTCTGTATTGAAAACAGTACGAGCCTTTACCTGGCTACCTAATAACAACATGAAAGTTATCTTTGCTTTAAATCATCATTTAATTCTTTCACCAATATGCTGTTTTCATTATAATCTCTGGAAGACAGGCAGGGCCTAGGCAAGGCCACTGAAGGAATTTGGGGAGTTAACTGGGGAGGGGATTCTGCCACCCTGCACTGATGGACAACAGCTCTGCCCCACCACCCAGCCCCTCCGCAGACGTCACCAGGCGGTACTCTGCCAGGACGGAGCTACCCACAGAGACTATCCTGGATCTCTGCCGAGGGGAACAGCAACAAAGGACACCAGCCTTGTGCATTTCCAGTAAAACTGCTAGATGCCACTGGCTGATATGCCTGCATCAGCACTGGAGTGGGTGCAGTTACGTTTGTTTAAGCAAATACTGTCATGTTTCTCTTACTAATGAAGATTAAACCATATCAGATTTAATGGCATCTTTAGAAGGCAGTGCACACCGGGTTAGACATTTCCCTGTGTTTGCGCAGGTGTTCAATGCAACAACTAGGTGTATGGAAGAGCCCTGCTGGTTCTTACAAATATAAACATGTTGGTTCATAAAGATGAGAATGTTCTTAGAATCATAAAATCATTTAGGTTGGAAAAGACCCCTAAGATCATCAAGTCAAACTGTTAACCTAACACTACCAGGTCTGTTTCTTGAGCACGCATTGGTTGTGTGATTAGTGCACATAATTTAGTATCAGGTGGCTACACACAATGGCTTCCAGCTCTCACCTGGACTGGGGAAAAAGTTATTCCCATTTCCCAGAGTGGAGCTGAGACTAATACTGTAACTTGTACCTATGTTAAACAGTGCTGTGCTAGTTGCTGCAAGGGAAATCCAAACCAACCTTCTTTTTGCAAAGAATTGTATTTATGACATAACACACCTACAATACTATGCAAGGAGGAGTCTGGAAATGAGCTTTTGACACTCTGTCCATATCAGAGTAGATCTTCAGTCAAGAAGAAAACAAGTGTTAACACCTTCTGATACTCCTTCCCAGCAGCCTGCTACAGGGATGAATAGATTCACTCCTGCTTCAAATCAAATCCTTTTGTTTTCTCCTTGTGTTCCCCTCTCTCCTTTCTGCCTTTATATTATGATCAATACAGACTAAGCTTAGGGAATATTATCAGAGTCATGATTGCAACCTCTAACATTATAATCCATAGGGTTGCTGGGAGCATTAGAACATCCAGGATAAATTAATACAGTGTAAGTAAAAGCTTTGAAGCTAGGAGCATCAGCAGGCTTTTGAAGCTTAAGCCCTGTTTAGATTACTTGATTAAAGTAGGTCCAAAGCTTCACCAATCAATATATTTTGCTTAGGAGCAGTGTTGATACAGAAGCATATTTAATTGGATCTGCAGTACCCCGCCCAGAAGATGGTCCTTTAGAGCAAAACGAGGTAACGTGCATGGAGGGGAGAGGGGCAAAATCGTTGCCATGTTTTTGTGCGTGCCTGTGGAGATTACTTGCAGCAGTTGTACAGAACAGCCTGTGTAAAGGAAAACGGAGCAGGGGAATTACAAGAAAATTATAGGCTTGGAAAAGAAGTAATTGAATCTTCTATTAGTTTAAAATTGTAAAAAATGACCCAATGTAAATAGACATACCTACAGGTGTGCATTATTAAAGGGACAGCCCTGCTCTTCAGTCAATTCAAGTTTTACCGCCAGCTTCAGGGGAACTAGGACTGACGGTCTGGTTACCTGGATGGCAGCATCTCTGACAAGATTACCAACATTGCACCCGTGGGCCAATATTGACAAAAAGACAATTATTTGTACTAAAATTAAGAAAACTTTAGCCTGACCATTAGATCATAGTTGAGAACTGCCAAAAATACAATCATCTCATGATTTTTTTTCTCACCCGAGAATATGACTATGCGACAGGTACAGCAGGAAATGGGGGAGAGCTCAGGTTTAGTTTTGCTCGTCTTGCTTCCTTGCTTTGCCTCCGGAGTCAGCTATACCTGTTCTGTTATTCACATACAACATTTCCTTCAAGTGGGAGGCAGGGCAGGGCAAAGTCGGAGGTCAAGCCAAATCAAAGAATGCCCCCAAAAGTGCTTTGCTTACTTCAGCAGAGGGAGTAATTGTTTTATGTCAGTAGAGGAGAGCAGATGAAGTTAGAGGTGCCGTTGGCAGAATTGTGGGCAGCCCTCTGGTTAAGGACTGCTGAAGCATTGGGTATGTGGGGAAGAGTTTGTCAAGAAGTGCATGAGGTCCTTGGTCCAGCAGACAACGGAGCTTGCCCACTCTCAGCGGCACAGCAGCTCTGCACTGTGTGGACAGGAGGTGATCTCCAGCAATGATCTGCTCTGGCAGGAAAGACGCCGCGCATGCATGAGGTACGCCTTCAGGGCTGCTGGGAATGCAAAACCATGGCTTCGATATCAGCACTGGTGATTAGAAACAAGGATGTTGTTTGTATCCCAATGGAAAACATTATCCGTTTAGATTTCTAATTGGACTTGATTAGTGATTTAGACAACTTTTTTTGCAGTAGCAATTTAAATGAATTGGTTATATTTTCCAGCCTACTGAATAGATTACACGAGCAAATTGTGTGCTAGCTTCACGGCACGGAGTGCCCCATCTGCAATGCCTGAGAGTCCTGTAGCTCCTTAAGAAGCACCATGAGGCCTGACTCCACCTCGATGCCAGCGAGCCGTGAAGCCAGGCTGCTCGCCAAGAGACAGGGACCTCTCCGGCCAGGGTCAGTTCCCACAGAACCTGAGCAAGGTGAGCAGGGCAGACCTGGAGACAGTAGCCCACTTCTACCAAGAATTCAGATCTCATCAGGCAACTTTGTGCTTATGAGGCAGCTCTGAAATCAAGCCGGGAAGTCAACCATCTGGCCAGAGTCAGGTTCAGTGATGGTAACCAGGGTTGGATACAGCCCAGTGATTAATGGGCAGGTCCACAGTGACAAGGCAGGTCTGGGGTCAAGCTGGGAACTCAGTCTGTGGGTCAGGGTCTGGATCAGCAGGGTCCATGGCCAGGCACAGGCATGGCTGTGGCTGAGCTGGAGTCTGGTACTCCTACAGCATAGCGCAGGCGAAGACTGACAGCCCACGGCTGAACTGAAATGGGGCTTCTGGTTCCATGGGGTGTAGGTGAAGACCCCAGATGAGGCTGGTCAGGGCCATTAGGGTCTATTAGTGCCCTGATGTTACATTTGATTGTGCAAGACAAACATTTGCTTTTTCATTTCAGCAAGAACCTCAGTTTGGAGCTGGTGTTTGCTCATGTCATGATAGTAAACACTTCATGTGCAGGAAAAGCTCACAAAGAGAATGAAATGAGCACGTGAGGATACTTTTATGTCTAAAAAGGATTTTTCTTTGGAGCATCCACCCCTGCACTGAAAACTTTGAGCATAGCACAGGATGGGTTATCTTAGAGAAGTGCAGGTGTTTGCTTAGAAGACAACATGAGGCAGTGCAACCTTCCTTTGCCGCATTAAGGATTTATGCAGAAAGCATTTCTGACCATTTACGCAGGACTCCCTTGACCAGCACAGATCCTGTCTGGCCTGCTGATTCACTGGTGCAGCTCAAAAGGCCCCTATGGAGAGTGAAGTGCAAAGGTATCATCTCCAGTGTCTCACAGACACCGATCGTGCCTGTTGCCAGTGTAAGACAACGAATGCTCCAAGTACACAGTCCCACAGACATCTACACAGCAATGCCATACAGAGGTGACAGGGCTGGTCCTGAAAGTGTCCTCCTGCTGTGCTATTCTCGAGGTAACCGAGCTCCGCTGCTCAGAGCACAGCACAGCTGGGATGTGCTGACCCATTCCCTGGGTAGCTCATACAGCACCAGCCGCCTTGTGTACCCACACCCAGGGATCCCACCAACCTGTGTCCTATCCTCCCTGCAGCTTGAGTGGGGTCCCCTGTGGCAGGCTGAGGATTTTCCTCACCGGTTAGCAGTGGGAAACAGTTTGCGTGATGCACCATATCCCGACACGCCTCTCTGGATGTGTAACTAACTTCTGCATTCAGACTCTGGGTGGGTGAGAGCCACAGTATAAGAGAAAGTACAAGTCTATATCGCCAAAGGCGACTAAAATCCAGCCAGGATGTGCTGTGTGTTTAGAGGCAGTAAATCCACCAGTATTTGCCTCTGTGACAGCCAGAGACCAAGATAAAAAATTTGCAGTTTGAAAGTTCAAATTCGAACATAGACAGGCAGTGAGATGTCTTGGATAATGCTGGGATCAGGACCAGGGTCTTTTCCAGGAGCTCATACATCAGCAGAAGACTGAGCAGGTGAAACCCAGCAATCTGACAAGACTCACCGGTAAGCAGAGCCAAACAATTTGATAGGACTCACTGGTAAGGAGGTGCAAACAAAACACTCTGGCCCAGATGAAAGAGTTGTCAGGGCAGGACCCTCTCAGCTGATTATCCCTTCCCTTGGCAGTGCCTTTGCATCCCCTCTCATGCTGCAGCTCCAGGTTCTGTCCATCTCCCTACCTAGGCGTGGGCTGAGCCTTCGCCCCAGAATCCCAGCCCTGGCTCCCATGAAAAATTGCTGTCTTGGTGACAAACCCCTTCCCTTTGGCAGCCCCTTTGCAGCTGGAGTCATACTGCGGTGCCAGGCTTTTCCTCCCTTCTAACGCTAACCTTAACATTAGGAGTGGGCTAAGTGTCATCCAACAAACCCTGCCCATGCCCCAGTGAAGAACTTCTGAGGGGCTAATCCTTCTGGCAGCCCACTCCTTCCTTTGGCAGCCACTTTCAAGCTTCTCGTTTTGTCTCAAAATCTATATTTTATAACAACGTGTCTTCTTTCTAAAATGGAATGTATTTGTCTTTTTATTTCTATATGCATCAGACAGTTGTCCTCATAGCGAGCACTCCTGTATTTTAGTGGCGTTTACAGTCTGCATGAATAAACACCTGGAGGCACTTGAAGGGATACAAGCTTTGCCTGCCTTTGAGCAAATAATCTTTCCTTCTGCCCCTGAACCCTGAACCAGAAATGATTATAATTCTGCCTTGCAAACACAGCCAGGCACAAGTTGTTGCTTAACTGTTTCAAGATGAATTGCTTAAAAAAAAAATAGATCTCCCAACTCTTGGAACGATCAATCCATTTTTTTTTGCCACTGCTACTTAACCCTAAAACAGGCCACCCAATGGAGGCTTTGAAGCCCAACTACTCATGGCTCCTTGGCCATGCCCAGCGCTCCCTTCTTCAGCAGTGACTTCTCCTACAGACTGGGGTCCCCATAGGATGCCTCCAGTTGCCGTAAACACCAGTGTCGATGGAGATGGTATTACCAGTGTGATGGAGATGACTGATTTGCTTCCAGTTAGGTACATTGTCACAGACTATAAATTTTACTGCAGCCTCATTTGAAGGGAGTGGTAAAGCAGCAGGGCAAGCAAACAGCTACCGTCTGTGTGGGAGCACTAAACACCCAAGCAATTAGGTTTCTTATTCACTGAATCGAAGCAGACCCCTATTTTCACATTTGCTTACACTCCAGCTTGCTTTCTAAAGCAAACACAATGCCTGTGTAAGGTGAGACCTGTCTAAGAGGTCAGATGCCAGGTTAAGTCAGAGGGCTCTCTCCAAATATCTGTAAAGACAGAGTTAAGAAAAAAAATGGTGAAAGGTATTTAGTACCCACATTTCATATTTGAGGCAGCCAGCCTGCCACCACCCAGGATATGATTCATTTTCCCAAAATGCAGCAAAAACAGGATAGTGAGGAAGGAGAAAGGATGATGGAGATGTGACTTTTCAGTGGCAAAGACGTATCTTGACATGGTACTCAGGAATCAGTTGATGGTTCTCTTCGAAGTCATTTAACAAATGGAATAATTTCAAGGCTGTGATTTTGTTCTCACTCAGATCACAATTCATCAGCCTCCATCCAGCCCACTGGAGCTAATGGCACTTGGCCTAACTGAGGTTCAGGAAAGCCCTCCAGGCAGGTTTTTTTAATATCGTTTAACTTTGGTACCTGGGTGAGGAAGTCATACAAGGCAGAGGGGCCCCAGATGGCCAACAGCAGTCACAGTGTTGGAACGGTGGCCGCGGTGGCACAGAACAGGCAGTCATGATGCTTTGGAGTAGGTAAAATGCTTTAAAAAGTGGTGAGTGAGAAGTCCCTCAGAAACAAAAGGGCTAGCAGAGACAAAGCCATATTGGCTTCCTACATCAGATGCTGAGCACTCGCTTCTCACAGGGCTTCTCCCCCAGTCTTTTCGCCACAGCTCCTGGGTGCCTCAGGCAGCACCAGAAACCTCCCACGCTATCACCCTTTCCTCCTTGGCAGCCAGTGGGAGCTTTCCTTCCCCTTCCCTTCCCCCCTACCTTGCTTGCAAAGCTCAGCAGTTCAAAATGGCTGACTGAATGCTGTTTGCAGCCTTTTAGACAATATTCCCCAAATCCATCATTTTTTTGCATGGTAGATCACCAGCCAGATCGCGCTGCAGGCACAGCTCCTCCCCGCTGCTGCGCCAGGAGGAGATAGCAGGCGGTGGTCACTGGAACAGGAGTCGGGTCTCTCCCGATTGATGATCTGCTTCTTACGATACTGTAATACGCAAAGCCAGTTGTATTTGATTACACCCCAGGTAGCGTGGCTTCTGCAACTGAGACAGTGAACGAACCAGGTTGGAATAAGCAAGTGTATTAATTAGTGTGCTGAGAGCAGAATAAAGCTATTTTTAAAATCACTGAACAGCACTGCTCCTTACTATGATTGCCGGGATTATGTAAGATGACGATTAAAATCAGGTCCCTGCATCACAGACAGATCCGTGTTTTAGAGATGCAAAAACAAAGCTGCAAAGGAATGAAAGGAGACTATTATTTTAAAAGGCTCTCTGTTTGCCTGTCCTAATTAAGGGCAAAGCGCCCACGTCATCAACCTCTTTGTTGTCATTCTAACTCATCCTACGTTTTCTATTATATTTTGCCAATAAGCCGTTTGTTTTTCAGGACTAGGTGTGTACATATGGAAATGTCGGCTCGGGAGGAATCTGCCGCGTCATCCCACAATACGCAGTTGAGCTACAGGGTGTCCCTAATGCACAGCTGCTGACTCCTGAGGTACACCTAGCAAAAGTGTTTTTCTCCTATTTGTCGATGCACTAACATTCATTTAAAAAAGCAGAAGAAAAATGTCGTCACTATCTTTGCGTGTTGTCTAACTGATTGAAAAGAGACAGATAACGAGAAGTCGTGTCTCAGCAGCAGGGAGAGACTGCATTTCAGGACCAAGCTACCGAAAAAGATTCTGTTGTTTTCAATGACAGTTATTTGGGAAAAGCCTCTAGAAATTGATTGTCATTAAAGACCTGGAGAGAGCATCACTTATGATGATAAGCAGAGATTTTAAAATTTTGTGTTTACAGTCTCCTGCACTGTAATGCTCAGATTGCTATATATATACACAATCATTATTTGATTTCTTACACCGTGGTGAATAGCAGCACTGCTGATCAAATATAAAGCAGCAGCCAATCCTAACGCAAATAGAGATATAAACAAAACCTGCAGATTTATAGGCAATCAAAATTATGTCAAACAGTGTAAGATTAAAAGCAGACTGTATGTTTGTTATTAATTCTGACAGATGTTTGCTGTAGAGTGTTTTCCACAGAGTTTCTCACCATTGTTAATCATCTGTATTTTACAATGAAGTTTAAAACCTCTTTATCTTACGTGGATTGAACGTGCCCAGTCAAAGCATCACACTGTGTCAAAGCTGATGATTTTTTCCTTTATAATGTCGCTTTGAAAAGCAGATATCACAGAAACCATTGTTATTTCATTTCCTGGCATAATACAGGACCTAGAGTACACAGAACGAAGCCTTTTGTCATTATTTACATTCTCTTCTTTCTTTCTAGGCAACGTCATCAGGCAGCGTGCATGTGTGAGCAAAAGAGTCAAATGCAGCCTCTTTACAGGGGAGACCATAGTAACAGATGTTGTTGTGTAAAGAAAGGAATTTAACATGGAGGCCATCCTGACTTAGGCATTTTGTGCGCACCCATTTTGTGTGAGACACCCATTAGGTACCTGCTCCTGCAAGTAAGCTGAGTGAGCCTGGGGACCCATGGTTTCCCTTGAGTGGCTTGACCAGGCAAGGCCCGTCTTGCTTATTCGGGTCCCCAAAGCCTCGCACCTCTGCCCACGCAGCTGCTGAACTTTGGCGAGGAGACTGTAGGGGCATCCGAACAGGGACAAGTGGTAGCTCCGCAGTCTCAGTTGGAAGCACCCTGTCTGTACCACCTGGGCTGTTTGGACTTCTGTAGCCAAAATTTGAAAAGTAAAAGCTCATAGTCCTATACATGCCGGTGTTACACACTTACACAACCACATCTACTTCTATACGGTGAGGAGGGGCAGGAGCCCTACCATCACACTTCATCTGCGCGTTACTAAACAGGGGATACACATGGGCCTGGGAGCACAGAGGCAGCCGCCCTGGGGGTTGGCCATACCAAGGGTGGGTGCCTGGGCCACAAGGGCGGGCTGGTGCCCTCCCTCTGCCCGGTGCAGCCTGCAAGAGCTCCAGCCCAGAGCACAGCCATGGTGCCCGCTCCCTGGGTTTCTCAGGGTCGTGGTAGACCCTTAGTAGGCCAAACACCACCGCCACCATGGCTGAGGGACTGAGGCGCTGCAGTGGCCGGGAGGGATCAGGTTTGGGCACCAGGGCAGCAACACCACCCATGTGGGAGCTGGCCAGGAGCCACACTGAGCTGGTCACAGCCGGTTCCAGACAGTTCCTCCCAACAGGGAGGAAACTACTGGGCGCCATGCTGCGGGCAGCCAGAGGAGCAGGCATATTCTTCTCAGGTGTATTTAACAAAGGAACCAGCAAATGGAGGGCTGCTGGAGACTCACTTGAGGTCAAAAGGGGTCTGTGCGTCCCTGAGGGACTGCAGCCCGTGGGCCACCCACACCAGGGCAGGAATGCTATGGAGCAACCGCAGCCTGAAGGTAACGCATGCTGGAGCAGGGATGCCCCCGAGGGACTGCAGCCTGTGGACCACCCATGCTGGAGCAGGGGCATGTCTGAAGAAAGAGCAGCAGAGGAACTGAGTACACCCAAAGCAGCAGGACAAACAGCAAGTGTCAAAGAGTGGCAGCAAGAGCCGGTACGTAAATCACTTCAACTGCTCACACTGCCCAATGTCTTGCCAGAGGCATTTTGACAAACTGAGCATAACCCATGTTGGAAATAAGGGTGTTGAGGCTGGAGAGGAGGTAGGACAGGTGTTTATGTAAGTGGTTTGTTGGCTGTGTGCTTTCAAAATACCCAAATGAGTGATCAGAAGTCTGTTAATTGGCAAGGAAGTAAAACTCACAACTTGAGACTGTTTTGCCCGTGACAGGCGAATTGCAAGGTTGCACAAAAAACCTGTAACCCAACTGGGATTCAACGTATCTTGAATAGCATGCCTGTTCTAAATGGTTTAAGGCCCTCATGTAATGCCCTATGCTGAAACTAGCCCAAGACCAGTCTCTTGGTAAGCTTGCTGGTTTGCACATAAAGGCTAAAACATTTTCTGTGGAGTCTGTGGGTCTCCATGCTCCTCTGCATATGTCACTATGGATCCATCCACAGACCGTGCTGTGTGATACTTGCTTAACTGGCAGCGGATGGGAGGGGGGATCCATTAGAGGAAGACGGTCCAGACCATAGTTAAGTGTTTTTTCCTTCTCACCAGTCTCCTCTCATCTCGTCTCCTTGGCCGAGTTTTGTTTTGTTTTGTTTTGTTTTTCCTCCTCTTTGTTCCATTGCAGTGGCAGTGGAAGCTGAGGATAGGTTACAAACTGCAACTTTCTCAGGCAATACACTGAAGTATCAATTGCCTGGTCAGATATTGGTCCCGGGCATTTTTATGCTCTTTTGTGTATATCATCTCAGACATTTGTATCTTCTGCCCCACTCCCCCCCCCAGGACTTGTTTACATCCGTTTTGTTCCTCAGATGCCTACTGCGGTGGACTCCAATACCAGGTGGATGGTGTTGAGACAAGTGAGGGAGACACTTTTATGGCTCTGGGTCAGCTGGAGTTCCAGCTTCAGCAGCCATATATTCTCATTACACAGCCAAGAAACTGTCCTCCTCTGCTTCAGCAGTGTCTCAAACCAGGTGTGGGAAATATTTTAGTTTGACAGAAGAACAAGGGGGCTTTTTTTCTTCTCAATAGTTTTAAAAGTTTAATCTACAGATACACTAGGCTTTTCATAGAATACTTTCAAACCAGCGTTTGGGGAATGGTTTTGTTTAGAAGATTTTACTATCCAGTTTAATTTTAATTGGAGAAAGCTATGAGGCAACTACAATTTTTTTATACCCTCTATTACTCATTCTCTGAAGAGATGACTATTGCACTGTTTTCTTCAGTTCTGGACTTAGGTTGGATTGCTGGATCTATACAGAGAGGCACTGAAGGGTCTAGTTTTTAGCACTGGTGAACAAAGAACCTTACTGATTCCTGCAGAAGCCGAAGATGGCCAGGGTAGGTTCCAAGTATTTGAAGAACGGGATACCTCCTAGGTGGTTATGGATTGAGTCAGTTTAGGCAACTAGCTCTGAAGCTCCCAGCTTTGCAGGATTTCTTCCTGCAAACAGTCCCTTCATGCTGCAAGGTAAAGGAGTAACGTGGCAAAGAATTGAGGTCTGGTGCTGCAGAAACCAGAATAAAGCCTGGGGAGGGTTGATGCAAAGATTAGAAAGCAATGTGTTTTTAGAATGTTATATATATACACCGTTAGACATCTTATCACTGAATCTTCTGATTGTTGCTAATTTTTTAAGAAAGATGCAATTCCCAATGAAATCACCTTTGTTTCCAGGCTACAAAACTGGTAAGAAAGGAAGATCAGACCCTAAGTTAACTGTGATTTACTATGTCCAGCCATTTGCACATGACAGCAAATTAACATGAGCTCTATAGACAGATAGTAGTATCACGTTCACAAGCCCTGGTCTTCATGGGGGTCTTCAACCACCCAGTATCTCTTGGAGGGACAAAACGGCAAGGCTTAAGTAGTCCAGGAGGTTCCTGGAATGCATTGATGATAACATCCTTCTCCAAGTGACAGAGGAACCAATGAGGAGAGGTGCTATGCTGTTCTCAGCAACAAGGATGGGCTGGTGGGGAATGTGAAGCTCAAGGGCAGCCTTGGCTGCGGTGACCATGAAATGGTGGAATTCAAGATCCTTAGGGCAGTGAGGAGGGTGCATAGCAAGCTTGCTAGCCTGGGCTTCAGGGACCTGCTTGGTAGAGTTCCATGGGATAAAGCCCTGGAGGGATGAGAGTTCCAAGAAAGCTGGTTAATGTTCAAGGCTCACCTCCTCAAACTCAGGAGTGATGCGTGCCAACAAACAGGAAGTCAGGCAAAAATGCCAGGAGGCCTGAATGGATGACCAGGAAGCTCCTGGACAAACTCTAACACCGAAAGAAAGCCTACAGAGGATGGAAGCAAGGACAGGTAGCCTGGAAGGAATACAGAGAAATTGTCTGAACAGCCAAGGACCAGGTTAGGAAAGCTAAAATGCTGGTAGAATTAAATCTGGCCAGTGACACCAAGGGTCACAAGAAAAGCTTCTATAGGCACATCGGTGATAAAAGGAAAACTAGGGAAAATTTGGGCCCTCTCCAGAAGGAAACAGGAGACCTGGTTACTTGGGATATGGAGAAGGCTGAGGTGCTCAATGACTTTTTTGCCTCAGTCTTCACTGGCAAGTGCTCAAGCCACATTGCCCAAGTCGCAGAAGGCAAAGGCAGGGACTGGGAGAATGAAGAACCACCAACTGTGGGGGAAGATCAGGTTCGAGACCTTTTAAGGATCCTGAAGGTGTACAAGCCCATGGGACCTGATAAGATGCATCTGTGGGTCCTGAGGGAACTGGCAGATGAAGTTGCTAAGCCACTATCCATCATTTTCGAGAAGTCGTAGCAGAAGTTGCATTTTGAGAAGTTCCCACTGACAGGAAAAGGGGAAACATAACCTCCATTTTTAAAAAGGGAAAAGAAGGAAGACCAGGGGAACTACAGGCCAGTCAGCCTCACCTCTGTGCCCAGCAAGACCCTCCTGGAAACCATGCTAAGGCACATGTAAATAAGGAGGTGATTGGTGACAGCCAACATGGCTTCACTAAGGGCAAATTGTGCCTGACAAATTTGGTGGCCTTCTATGATGGGGCTACAGCATTGGTGGACAAGGGAAGAGCAACTTGATGTCATCTACCTGGATTTGTTGCAAAGCATTTGACATTGTCCCACATGACATCCTTCTCTCTAAATTGGAGAGACTTGATAAATGGACCACTCACTGGATAAGGAACTGGCTGGATGGTTGCACTCAAAGAGTTGAAGTCAACAGCTCGATGTCCAAGTGGAGATGAGTGACGAGCGGTGTCCCTCAGGGGTCGGTATTAGGACTGGCACTGTTTAACATCTTTGTCGGCGACATGGACAGTGGGACTGAGTGGACCCTCAGCAAGTTTGCCAACACCGCCAAGCTGTGTGGTGCAGTTGACACCTTGGAGGGAAGGGAAGCCATCCAGAGGGACCTTGGCAGGCTTCAGAGTTCGGCCTGTGCAAACTGCATTAACAAAAACAACAAGGCCAAGTGCAAGGTCCTGCACCTGGGTCAGGGCAATCCCAAGCAGAGATACAGGCTGGGAGGACAATGGATTGAGAGCAGCACAGAGAAGAACTTGGGGGTGTTGGTTGATGAGAAGCTCAACATAAGCCAGAAGCGAATGCTCGCAGCTCAGAAAGCCAACCGCATCCTGGGCTGCATCAAAAGAAGCGTGACCAGCAGGTTGAGGGAGGTGATTCACCCCACTTGGGAGTACTGCATTGAGCTCTGCGGCCCCCAAGATAAGAAAGACATGGACCTGTTGGAGTTAGTCCANCTACAGCATTGGTGGACAAGGGAAGAGCAACTTGATGTCATCTACCTGGATTTGTTGCAAAGCATTTGACATTGTCCCACATGACATCCTTCTCTCTAAATTGGAGAGACTTGATAAATGGACCACTCACTGGATAAGGAACTGGCTGGATGGTTGCACTCAAAGAGTTGAAGTCAACAGCTCGATGTCCAAGTGGAGATGAGTGACGAGCGGTGTCCCTCAGGGGTCGGTATTAGGACTGGCACTGTTTAACATCTTTGTCGGCGACATGGACAGTGGGACTGAGTGGACCCTCAGCAAGTTTGCCAACACCGCCAAGCTGTGTGGTGCAGTTGACACCTTGGAGGGAAGGGAAGCCATCCAGAGGGACCTTGGCAGGCTTCAGAGTTCGGCCTGTGCAAACTGCATTAACAAAAACAACAAGGCCAAGTGCAAGGTCCTGCACCTGGGTCAGGGCAATCCCAAGCAGAGATACAGGCTGGGAGGACAATGGATTGAGAGCAGCACAGAGAAGAACTTGGGGGTGTTGGTTGATGAGAAGCTCAACATAAGCCAGAAGCGAATGCTCGCAGCTCAGAAAGCCAACCGCATCCTGGGCTGCATCAAAAGAAGCGTGACCAGCAGGTTGAGGGAGGTGATTCACCCCACTTGGGAGTACTGCATTGAGCTCTGCGGCCCCCAAGATAAGAAAGACATGGACCTGTTGGAGTTAGTCCAGACGAGGGCAATGGAGATGATCGGGGGGCTGGAGCACCTCTCGTATGAGGACAGGCTGAGAGAGTTGGGGTGGTTCAGCCTGGAGAAGAGAAGGCTCTGGGGAGACCTCACAGTAGCCTCCCAGTACCTGAAGGGGGCCTGCAAGAGAGCTGGAGAGGGACTTTTTACAAGGGCATGTAGTGATGAGAGGTAACACTTTTAAACTTAAAGAGGGTAGATTTAGATTGGATATTAGGAAGAAATTCTTTATGATGAGGGTGGTGAGACACTGGCACAGGTTGCCCAGAGAAGTTGTGGATGCCCCCTCCCTGGCAGTGTTCAAGGCCAGGCTGGGTGGGGCTTTGAGCAACCTGGTCTGGTGGAAGGTGTCCCTGCCCATGGCAGGGGGGTTGGAACTGGATGATCTTTAAGGTCCCTTCCAACCCAAACCATTCTGTGATTCTATGACATCTACTGCACTGAAGATACAGGTAACATCCCACGGCGGCTAGAATTACTTAACAATGAAGGAATTAATTTGTAAAGAAATCACTGTTGTTCCTCCTTAAGATCTGGGCACATGTTGAAGCCAATATTCACACAACTACCACTGTTCAATTGATGCAACTCAGTAATTTTTATTGCAACTGGAAGACAATACATCACAGAAACTTTATGGTAGGTTTTGGGAAAGTGTTATTTACAATAATAATTGATGAAATAGTTTGTCTTTGGCAATATGATTACACATCAAGAAAATGTAAAATGCAAGTATGCCTCTAAATCAACATTTCGTATTTCCTAAAGATCAGCTGATTGCACTTGCCTTCGGACTGCTCATTTAGGTAACCACAAATACAACTTAACATCACTGTTCATTCCCCGTCACAGTTCGTATTTTAATATTGATGAAATTGGCAGTTTCAGACGCCAAGTACAGGAAAAAAATTGGCTTATCACTGTACTAAATTAACTTATTGGCCAGTTAAGGTCCTGTGACCCTTAAGCATTGATATTAATCTCTTGGTCTTTTGATTGCTTTATCACTTTTTTCTGTAAAACAAAATATTTCAGAAATTACAGATCAGAGTATAAAAAATGTACAAGTCCATAATGCTTTTCATACACACACAAATCATTCCTCCAACATTTTACATCATGGCAGTTTTAAGTAGTGAGTGTGAATGATGCAGGCATGGAACTGGTTATCACATACAGGTATGACTTTCAATTGTTGTCCCGCACACATACTCAGGAAATGTACAATGCTCTAGCAACTTAAAAATGTACTCAAGTTCAACGTCATCTGAATGAAAAAAGAAAGTCTTGGGATTTCAGGCCAGAGTAAACAAATGAAAAAGATTCCCATTTCTAGACAATCAGCCATCCCAGAATCCAGCATGTAATTTCAGCATCCAGTAAAATCCGTTCTAGCACTGAGGGCCAGCACAGTCGTCATTTATCCCTTAAACGCTCAGATGATGAGCTCTTGTAACTGCTGGCCTGATCCAAAGCCCAACAAAATCAACTGAAAATAAAGAAGTGAAACAAAAGCCCCTTCCACTGGCTGTGAAAGGACGTTACATCAGGCTGATTTCCCCCCTCTTTGCAAAAGGAAATGTGACACAGTAGAAAAACCATTATATAGCTTCAGATAAATATACCTTGTTTCAATGCTAAAACAAAACAAAACCCAAACTCCCAAAACCAGGAAAGGCTACTTATTAGAACAACTCAAAAGTGACCTTTAAATGATTTCTGGTTTTAAATGTACACCAGCAAAATACAGCACCATAGACACATTAGGTTGAGACTATTTCTTTTTTTTTGGTCAGTGAAGCTAGTAGTTGTTTGCTGAACTGTGGAAGAATTATAAGGTCATGTACATGATCAAAGATAAAGCAACCCAGCTGACAAGTCTCTGCTTAATTCAAGAATAACCAGTACTAAAAATAAAAATGCAAAAATAAAAACCCCTAATAAACCACCATCAATTAATACTTTCTAAATAAAAGGGGGTTAACAGATGAATTCACAAATGTATGCAGATTTATACAGAACACCGAATGTTGTGTGTAAATCCTTATAAACTCCAGCTCAAAACAGAAACACACAGAATTTATAGTTTGACTTGCACATCCCATTTCAAAGGAAAGGAGACATCATTACAACTTGGTAACTGTGCTAACTGCAATATAAACCAAACAGAAATTCAAAGTTTGGCAGATAACTAAGAAGAGGGTTATCACTTAGGTTATATAGCAAAGTGTTGATGTATATTACATAGAGTAGTATAAATAATAAAAAAGTATTATTTAAATTAGATCACAGTGCTGCATTATGTGCATAACAGTGTTTGATATATTACTGGAGGGCTGTGAAGAACACTACTAAAACTTAACTGGTCAGACGGTCAACACTGATAATCTGTTACGATCAGGAGGATGTATGGTTCAAATGCTCTTCTGGTGGCAAAGTCAAGAAAACGGTTCAAAATATTTCCTGTAAAATATGCCAATGAGCTATTCAGGCATTGGTGACATACCTGAAGGAGCTGGGTTTGCATTCTCCATGAAGTTAAGTAAATTGCTTTGTATCTGAAATTGGAAATGCGTTCTCTCGATAATTTTATTCTGATCCTGGAGCATGGGAAAGTAATGTTTTCAAAAATGCCTAGGGCCAGATTCAAGGAAAAATGGTAATAATGATAATAATAATAATAATAATGATAATAATAATAATAATAATAGTGAAACAGTAGATTTCCAGGAGCACTTGGGTGTCTATAGCTCAGATCAGACACTTCAGGTTATAGAAAACCTCAGATTGTGCCCATCTACATCTTTAGATGATTTGGGAGCCAAAATCTCAGTGAAAATCAATTGCGGCTACCAAGAAAATGGGACAAAGTGTTGTTTTCGTCATTTTATCCCTGGTGCCATTTGGTGTACAATCTAGGATTTCATTCTCTACTAAAGCATGTCGATGTGACTCTACCTCACTCCAGTGAAGAATGCAGCCCCCAGAGTTTCCCCGTTATCGTTTCCAAAGGTAGACAGTAATTCAGTCGAATACTGGGAGCTGATGCGCCTCCTTTGCAATTCCCTTCTCCCGTTAAGGTAAGAGAGGAGCCAGAGACAGACCTCAGCTGAATTGCCAGAGAGAAGAGAACACAGTCACAGGACAGTTCTCTAGTCTACATGGCACGCTCCTCACTCCCGCATCAGGCTTTTCAGCTGGAAAACCCTGTGACATCGGTAGAAGTACTGCTGGTTTTGCCAGGAGAAGATCAGAATCAGACAGCATTTAAAAACAGCTCTGGGGTTATACATTAAAGGCATTCAAGACCTGCGCGTGAATTTTTAAATGCAGGCAAAATCTGCATTGAAATGCAGTAGGACATCCAATTGCTTGCAGAATGCAAGCATGACCGGCAGATTTTACCTCCTTGCAGACGCCGGTGAAATCTGCTTGTGGCATTAGCTCTGGCCTGCAAGAGCTTCTTGCTGCAAAAGGCATATTCCAGAGGAACCCGCCACGGAGTCCAGCGACCCTTACTATTCACGCCTATGGGAAACTCGCCACTGAATGCTTGCTGACCTACCTGGATTCCCCTACCCTCACCTGTCCTGGAACGATGCTAATTTGGCAATACTGGTAAGAGTGAGGAAAATGGAAAGTTAGAGATTCAACAACTTCTCACCTCAAAATGGCTTAGTAAGGAAAGCAAACAAGCAAAAGCAAACCACCTAATGTCTGGCAAGTCAGAGAGTTCATAATACAGTGCAATTACCACTCTGTTTTGGCATGATTCAGTCAAAGTAGAGACAACCGGATTGAAAAGCTGACATTGTATTTTTTGTAACACAAATCAGTCTCGATTCTTACAAAAAAAAGAGAACTTCTCTGATGGAGCAGAACCAGTTCTGACAAAGCTGCCATTGTCAGCCAGGCACAAAAATGGTTTAAAAGGTAACTCCTAAATATTTTATACAAATCCGGATTATGTACTTCTCATCAATAGTCACAGTAAGGGTCAATAAGGACAAGTTGTTTTTAAACTCCAGAAATAATCTGTTGATGGCATTAGCCCTCAGCCAAACTGCTGGTTCCTGAACATAACTTTGTAAACTTCTACCGAATAATACCTCCCTTAGCAGATCAGACGAGGAACAACAAATTTTACATGAAAATAGATGCTTGCCAACATTTTAGGTTTACCAGCAAGTCTATAAAGGAGTTGTTGAAGTCTTAGATAGATTATACATATACATATATAAAGATAACCTGCCTAATTAGATAGTTATGCAAAATGACTGTTTTCTAAGGTGAGTAATACTAGCGGTAATCATATATTTAGCCACCAAGAGTCCACATTAATGAATGGCACTTGTTGTTCAGCAGATGCTGATCTCATTTGCACTGACACACTGCAATCAGTGAAGCTGCTCTAGAATTAGTGTCGTGACTGTGGACAGAACCTGGCCACCGGCACACAACCACATAGCTTTCTCTGGAGGACAGAGATGGCTGAGCCACGGTTTGAGCGTATTTTCTGCCACTGAAGTTGACGTTTCAATGCTTCTTTTTGATAAATATTAAACCACTCCCAAGCTGCTACAACTATGCATTAACAAGCAAGGTGGTGGCAAAACATACTGTAGTATTTTATATTTCAAATGACTCTCCCCAAAGTCCGTAAAAAGATGAAGGACCAAGTTTTCTTGTGCAGGGGTTGTGTGGTTCACTGCCTGAAAACTCTGGCTGTAGGGAGCGCGGATCTGGGAGGAAGCCGATTATCCCAGTCCAGTCACACAAGGGAAAAGCTATGGCTCATTCATCTCTGTGCTACCTGGCTGAGGGACTGGTCCTTCCTGTTCTCCCCAACTTTATCTTAAGGGCTGCAGGCAGCCAACAAAAGTTAGTGTCCACGTACTCCCGACTTAACTAATGCTGGGAATCAATCCCGCACGCATCGGCCCCAGCAAACTGAGGTGGGCGCAGAGCTGCTCCTGGCACCATCCTTGGCTCTCTCCTTCCTTATCTGCATAGCTGGCAGTTGTGCTGGGCTCGGGCAGCTGTCAGGCAGCTCCTGGATCCCAGGACACGCTGGGTGAGATGGGAGGAGAGGCACCATTTTGCTGCGCTGCCCCCAGGGTGGCCCTGTTCTGTACGTGACCAAATGCTTGGGGAGCACAGGGACAGGTCCAGACCAGCCCACCCTTCAGTCCTTCCACTTCCCAACTGAACACACACCATGGGCATCTCCAAATGCCATTTTAGTTCACTCCACTGAGTGGGAAGTCAAACCCTTCTCTAACTCACTCTTCATGAACTAGATCTGTCTTGGTGAAACTGCTGCCTGAAACAGCTGCCAGGGATAAACACAAACCCACATTCTTTTTAAGAAACAGACCATTTCATTCTGTTAAGTGGTTGGTTCCTGGGATTTTTTTCCTGCCTCTAGGATATTCTAAGTGCAGAATTCTTCATGCCAAATTCATGAATCCAGGTGAGAGAGACTGCATCATTTATTTCACAGCTTCCCTCTGCTGTAGGGATCTCCAGTCGAATAGTCGTCAGTACCAGGACAGTAGCACTATACCTGAATCACACTCTCTGTAACACTGTTTTTTCTCTCGACACCTCAGTAAGGCTCTTTACTAACTTCATTTTCTCATGGCAAATTAGCAAAGCTACTTTCACGTCTACTTATTCCTGAATCAAATCAGAGAGTTTTCCTCAATTAACCTCCCATTATTCTCTTGATTCTGTCATACACACTCACTACTAAATTTACCCTCAGATTATTGCGTCATGTTACACATGTACAGACGAAGAAAGGACATAATTTTTCTTTTTTTTTTTCTTTTTTTTAAACAGAAGTAGGGAGAGGGGGGCTGAATGTGCAGCCAAGGCAGTATAATTCAACCATCCAAGCCCTACCAGAGCATGAAGATTTTATTTTTTAATATTGCAGAGTAAGTTCCCCAACAGTCAGTGTTTGTCCCTGAAGAAGGTTAAACCTTAAACACCTGCTTCAAAAAAATCCCAACAACAACAAAAAGAACCAAAACAAAAACAAAACAAAAGAAACAAAAAAATAAAACCCAAAAAACCAAACTCTAAGCCTAAGGGCTTAAAAATTAGAGGCATAGCCTTTTTCTCTATTTTCTATATTTATATGAAAATAATTCATGCTTCATGCTAAATACATTATTTACCTTACAAGAACTTTGTCATCTTTGAATAAAAAAAAATTGTTTGCTTTTTGTATCCCCCCCCCGCCCCGCCCAAAAGGAATCCATGCAATGTGGATCAAATTTCTTTTGCTGGCTACGCTGGTTGAATCTGGAAATCTGTTGTCATTTTTGCACAGATGAATCCTGACTGACAGTAACTGCACACTCATTGCTGAGGGCAGTGTAGGAGCTCTTTTGTTGAACTTCTGAATTTTACTGCTCACCAATATGCTTTCCTTTTATTTTTAAATACAGAGCACTACTAATGGCAGGTTTTGTAGCTTTGTTTCCCCGGTTAGATCAAGGATTTGATCCACAGAAAAAGACTCTGACGTATTTCCCTCCTTAATATGTACTGTAATTTCTTAGACTTGATTGCTTTTCACTCAGGCAGTTTAGAAGACATAGCTTGTTTTTCCCTATTACTATTATTTTTTGCACGCAGTGCCAATCTTCGGGCTTATGGCTTTTTGAACATTCTTTTAATTTAATATAGAAGACAGAATTCAATGATTAACGATGCTACTAACAGTGACCCCCACCTCCCATTTCTTCTCGTTATTTCACTGAAACCCATTGCATACATAGTTCAAATCTCCCCAAACTTAAAGTTATCAGTCTTCACATTATGAGCCACATATAGTACGTGAAGCACTAAAAGTGCATTACGGTTTGCGCGGTTGCCACCAGTGGCTGTCCAAAGACTTCTATGGCACAACGTATCCAAGTGCCACTAGATGGTTCTTGGTTTGGTGTTGAGAAGTATGTGCCTCCTCTTTCCCCCAAATCTCTTTATTCACATTCACTTCTAACCCAATCGTAAGGCCATTAGAAAGAAATCTTAAGGGCCAGGCCTCAATGATTACTAAATTATGCACAGCTCTTCTAGTGTAAGAGGGATTTCCAAGTGCCCAATTTTACTCCCATCACATTAATGTTGACGTCACTGCATATTCAACCATGCATTTTTGACAAGCCGGAGAAAGCAATGGCGATTTTGGCTTTTTTTTTCTGTTAACTTTTTGTCTTCAGGTAATGAAAAGCTTTTGTAAATTAGCTGAGTGTCAGTATGAGTTCTATGGCTTCAATCTCCTTTAAAAATAAAAATCTTAAGGGTCCAAAAAAAAAAAAAAAGAAACAAAACAAAAACAAATAGAAAGAAAAACAAAAAAGGAAAAAATTGCTGATATTGCCACAAATCATTAGAATTCACCTGACGTGCTGAAACAAAACTTTGTAAGTTCAAACAAATCATTGATTTGTTCTAATTTTTTGTGGTTTCCTTTTGCTCTTTCTGCCCCTTTGCCGTCCGATTGGTGATGTTGTTCAAACAGGATCGAATTCCTGCTAAATGCAGGAGCGATCCTGCTGCTTCTTTCATCTCCTCATCGTCGCTCTCAGGGGGCTTTTCTGTACGTCTCTTTTTAAGAGGCAGTGTGTCACTTGGTATTTTTTTCGCCTTCATTAAATGTTGCCTTTTCTTGTGCTGGGATGCATACCCACTGTCAGCTAAAGAATCCTTGGTCTCCTTCCGATTTTGCTTTTTGTCCTCCTCTTCTGTTTCACTATGGCTCTCGTGGCTCTGGAAGCTAACTTCACTCCCTTCACTGCTGTCTTGGCTACCTTTAGTTGCAAATTCATACTGGTCATCAGCAGAGGAAGAGGAAACGGAGTCACTAGCAGGTGATGTGCTCCTGTGGTTGGAAGATTTGGCACTGCTGTAGTTGTGGTCCTCCTTTGGGTCACCGCTAACAACTGGAGAGCCACAGGACTGTTCGCTTTCTGTCCGCATCCGGCAGTTTGTTATTCCATTCCTGTAAAAACAAATCGAAGCAGTCTTAGAAGCCACAGAGATTTGATCCTGCTTCAGTGCAAAAGATGATAAAGCCAACCGACAGATAATCTAAAATTACAACTATCAAAGTAATGTCCATGCAAGCTGCTTTCAAAGCCTGCCTCAAATTGCTTGTGTGTTGGACTCCACGCATAAAAAAAAGTCAAAAGACATGTAACAGCGCAAGAGGCATGAGCAAGTATGGGATGGTTACAAATAAATGATGTCTGAACAGTCCTGATTTACATTTCAACTCATAGTTGACACTTAAAAAAACACCATTATTTTATCTACTGGATATTGAATAAACTCTGAGGAGTTGCATAAATATCCTCTCTCCTTTTCCATATAAAATGATACTACCAAAAACATGGGGGAAGAGACACACTAGCTTTCTGGAGTACTTCTCTGCCTCCTCTCAAAGACTCTTCCAGCTCTAGTGTTCCAAGGGTAGGAGATGTTTCACCTGGAAGCAGCACAGCTTCCACTAAGGACCCTTTCCCACAGAAGGAGCAACTGAGTGTAAAACCGAGGTCCAGTCACACTTCTGACTGTGATCAGTTTACGAATAATCGTAAAAGCAATACAATCTTAAGCCACTAGCTCCCAACAAAATATTAAGACGTGTTTAAAAACAAACAATAGAAAAAAATTATATCCGTCTTTGCTCTGGAAGTTGTCATTTTCCGCTTTGGTTTTATGGCACTCGGTGCTGTGGGAACTACTGCAGCACAATGTATTTAAAAACTAACAGTGTTCCTTTCTGCACTGGCAAGTGCTAGAGCATTGCCACTGACTTCACAATACAGAAGACAATGCTTGCAAGTCTGTTAAAGAAGGCACTGACCCTGTGCAGTGCTTAATTCCTGCTGAAAAAAAGGAGAGGAGGATGTTTGTCATTGAGTAAAAGGCAACATCATTGCCACCCACCAATTCACCAGCCTTGAACCTCTCTATTAGTTAATAAAAAAACAATCAAGCAAGACTGTTTATCGTATGAAAAACCACTTTAAAATGTACTCATGCCATCTTCACACTATCAGTAGAGTGCTTTGCACACTCACAGTTGTGTTGGATTAAAACCTTTACTTAAATGCATGCATTGAACATAGATATTTCTTAAGAGGAATGGCGCAGCAGCAAGTCCAGGGTATTACTGCTCTTCTACTTAAAAAATGGGAAAGTGCTTTAGATCTCAGGGAATGGACCTCACGACTGGTTTCTTTATAGGAGAAACAGCACAGTATTATCCATTTCTGAAAGGTAAGGCTGAAAGGTGGGAAATGAGAGAGTGGTATGTAATTCCACAGTTCCTGTTCATCTAAATACTCGTCTGTAGAGCTTGTCTGTAGAGCTTGCCGAAATAAGAAACACGCTTTTGTGAACCAGTAAACAGGACAATGCTAGAAGATAGCAAATTAATCAGTCATTCCAAATGTTCTTATTTACAGTATTTTCAAAGAAACGTATATAATAGAAGGCCCAGTTATTAGCGAAGAAAGCCTCTTGCCAACCTCTTTTGCTCAATGAAATTATTTTCCCCTAGATTTTCGAGTAGCTTTATGATCCATAAATTATATAGAGAACCCAGAAGGAATACACAAAGATCCTTCAATTATTAATAACTAAATGCAATGTCATTCATGATTGTGCAGCAAGCCAGCTGCATTTACTCTGTGATGGTTTGCCACTGCAGGGGTTGTCATTAAAGGATGCCAAATGCTTTAAAGAAGAAATCATCCATACTAAACTAGTTGTAAGGTGAATTTATAACCAGCTCCTTAAGATCAGTCATTACAAGGAAGCACGTGATGCATTTCAAGTGACAGAGTCTTCATTTTTAGGGTAGATTTACATTTAAAGACGTTAAAAATTATCATAAATCAGCATAAAATTACTTGATTTTACTAGGCAGCTTATATTCAGAGCAATGTGGCTCAAGAAAAATCAAATGCTACTAATTTTCCATTAAAAAATAGCAATAAATTCTTGCTCCAAGGAAACAAACACAGGACAGAATAGGTGGGAAGTCAAATGAGATTCCTACTGACTAGGTTATTAGTGAACAAGGTTCCTAACAGATGGGATTTACATCAAGATGCGTATTTTCACGTTATTAGATCTACTCCTATTTGTTAGCTTGTACTGAGAGACTATCAGTAAAAGGAAAGCTACAGTTCCATGGAGCAGAGCAACCACGTGCCAAAAAGACATCCCCCATTTACCCCACTCTTGAGCCTCTTCTGTTTGCTTTTACATAAAGAGGCTATAATTTGGATTCAAAAGCTCTGCCCATGGGACTTACTCCAGATCCCAATCCTTTCAAAAAAGCATATGAACGGACTGAAAGGCTCTGGGATTACAGAAGGAATGTCCCAGGGGAAGGTGTACTACTGTGGGTTAGCATCCCACACGCAGTGACTGCAAATAGGGATAAGGACAAAGAAACACAGAAGTTCACAGCAAGGTGCAAAAAAGAAATCACTTAAAAACACGGTAGGAAAGGAAATACCAATACACTTCAGAAGAAAAGCATTTATGGTGGAACTGGTCAGGAAATGGACAGCATTTGCATCTCAGAAAAATCTTTGGTTTTCACTTACATTTTGAAAGATTTCCAACCAGTTCTGCTTGGGGAAATAAAAAAGGAAGAGAAAGCAGGTCAAGGAGAGAATTAGCAAAGGATATTCGCAGAAATGAAAATGAGTTATACAGGCAGAGTGTTTTAGGATATTCACAAAGTCAAAAGTCATGTACTCTGAAAGTAAATTCATCTGATTTGTATCTTGATAAGCAATAGCTCAAACATAAGATATGAAGAATTACTTATAATTGGTATTAGTAGAGTAACAGGATTTGGATAAACCAGTATCTAAACCATTCATATTCCACATGCGCCTCTGAGACATTCTAAAGCTTTATATTGCTCTTACACAGTTGCAGCTCAGGAAGAAATGAATCTGTGCTTCACTTAGTTCAATCTAGATCATCAGTGGACAGAACCCCCCTGGGTCTCATGGGATGGATTTTGGCCAGCAGACTATTTTTGCTCACAGTTCTGGTTGTAACTCTTAACTTTATTACTGAAACAGTAATAGGTTTTTAAAACAAGTGCTTGCTCTGATGTTTGCATTATTTTTAAATTACAGAGGGGAAGAAAAGGTATTTAAGAATTCTGTGCTTACTATAACAGTAAGGGAAAATTATTTAAAGTAATACCTTATTTTTTCCCCATTTTTTTGTTCGGAAATTTATTTCAAGATTTCCAGAAACTGATGTATTTTCAAATGTTTTTAAAGCAGTGCCTTGCTCTTTCAGGGAAGTCCACGGGACAGTCTCTAGAGCTTGTCATCCTGCTGACAGGGACTATTTTATTTGCTTGAGGGATCCTGGCCGCAGTTTAACAGCTAAAAGTACCATGCACAGATTCTTCTTAAAATATTTCAGTTTGGCTGTAGCACAATGACACAATCCTCAAGCACTGCAGAGGTAGGTTTGGACTTCTGAAAGCCTGTCTCCATTCCCATTGTTAAAGGATAGGAGTTCTGCTACTCATGTTGTCAGGAGTCACATAGGACTCACAGCAGCTGGATCTCAAGTCAATAAGGAAATAATGTCCTTCGCACAGTGTTAGTGCGTCTGCCTTTCAAAGGGGTCTTCCTCAGGATAACATGAAAACAAGTCTCAGTCATTTTACCAAGGGCAGATGTATCTTCCTTAAATTTCTCTACTAGCTTTAAAAAAAGATAAGTAATCCCATTCTGTTTGCAAAATGGCAAAAAGTTTTGCTGAAAAATACTTACTGTATTCCACACCAGAGACAGGTATATTCCTTTAATGAACAAAGTAAACCTATTAAATATTTAAATATCACCTTATCTATCTCTGATCCTTCTGGATGACACATATTGTATACCCACAGGTGACAGTTTTGTTATGTAATTGGAAACACACCCAGTTAAAAGATACAAAGAAAGCAGTACAGGTTAAGTTGGGTTTGTGGATTTTGACAGGTTCCAGGTTTGCTTAAAAAAAAATAACGCTCTTTTTTACTGTATAGGTAACATACTTTCAAAAGGAAATTCAAGACAGTCAGAACTTTCAGGTAAGGGCAGTTGAACTGTTACTTAAAACCACTACATACCAGCAGACTGGAGGATGAGCAAGCATATGAAAAGTAAGTAGTGCATACTTGCCATACGATGAGATTCTATCAGGAGTTATTGAGTTAAAAGTCAACAACAAGTCGGTCACATTATTGATAGAAGCTCTTACAAAGGTATTTCACAACATAACTGTATGCAAAGGACCCCAGTAAATGCGAGGCACGAACTGCCAGCAGAAAGGGCACTTTGTCAGCATCAACAGCAAATCTGAAGTTAAGACAAATGCAGCCATCTGCATTTTGCAAAAAAGAATAATCAAGTCTGCCAGCATTTTTGTCCTTTAGTTACTAAAGAATTGCTTCAGCTCCGAGGATAACTCATCCTGCCTGTTATAGGTGGAAAGGGGAATGCAATGCAACAAGGACAACTTGGGGTTTGCTAAGCTGATCATGCCAGTAGTAAGCAAGAACATTAAGAATATACAATTAAGAATTTATAAAAGAAAGTACCTACCAGTTCTTTCATCTACGTGGAAATAATACACAGATAATGTAAGTATATAATTTCACTTATGCTTTGGTATCTATGCTGCCCATGTTACTTGTGTTTGGTTTATTTAATCACAGCTTGAATGGCTGCTTCAAGGGACAAAAAAAAAAGTAAGAATAAAGCAAGCATGAGAAATAAAGTCACCATAATGAAAGCTAGGCCTGAGGAATAATCTAGTAATTGCCCTATAAATTTAAAGTGAAAATAATAATATGTAACAATCTTCCATCCTTGAATAAAGATAGGCACAAAACTCATTCTTGTCACACCCCAATGATCAGCAGCTGCACAAGCAACTGTGGCATTAATAGCAGAAGAACAAAAGATACTTTAAAATTACTCATGATGAAGGCCCTGGTTCTCATGGGGGACTTCAACCACCCTGATATCTGCTGGAAAGATAACACGGCTAGCCACGCACAGTCCAGGAGGTTCCTGCAGATCATTAATGATAACTTTTTAACACAAGTGGTGGAGGAGTCAACAAGGAGAGGAGTCCTGCTGGACCTGATACTGACGAACAAAGAAGAACTGGTTGGGGATGTGAAGGCTGGGGACAGCCTTGGCTGCAGTAACCACAAGATGGTGGAATTCCAGATTCTGCATGGACAAAGCAGGGCAACAAGTAGGATTACAACTCTGGACTTCAGGAAAGCTAACTTTGCCCTCCTCGAAGACCTACTTGGAAGAATCCCTTGGGTGAGGGCTCTAGAAGGCAGCGGGGCCCAAGAGAGCTGGTTAATGTTCAAGAACCACCTCCTCCAAGCTCAAGATCGGTGCACCCTATGAGTAAGAAGTCAAGTAAAGGAGGCAGGAGACCCAGGAGCTTCTGGAAGAACTCACAGGGAAAAAGGAAACGTACAGGATGTGGAAAAAAGGACTATCCACTTGGGAGGAATACAGGAATGTTGTTAGAGCACGCAGGGATGCAA
>VZSC01009400.1:63630-85721 GCA_013398225.1 Steatornis caripensis
GTGGCCTCTGAAAGTATCCCCAAAGAGACAACTTGGTACCTACTCCTGCCTGTGAAATTCACTCCAATTACGTCTGGTCTGTTCAGCGTGTCACCACTCACCGAAAGGCTTCCACAGGACTATTTGTGCCAGAAGAGGCCTTTAACTATGAGGCTATGATTCTAACTTTTCTCTGAAGTACACCACAGGTCTTTATATTGAAATCACCACTCAGAATTCAAGAAATATTTCAGCTTGCAACAGCAGAGTCATTGCTACCAGTCATTGCTACTGGTTTTTATTTTTGTTTCCCCAAACTCTCTGAATTACGTTGCAGCAATAACACTACATCACTAGTTCAGTTATGCAGACCAACAAACAGAAAGGTTGTATGCATGGGAACAAGTGAAGGAGTTGGACGATGCACTGTATCCATTCAGTAAACATCTGGAACCATAATGAAAAATACCTGACCACAACTTGCTGATAAATTCGTTTCGGTAGTATTCTAAACCTAAAACTAAAAGCAGGATCAAAATAATTCAATGTCCTGGTTTGAGCTAGGACAGAACCAATTTTCTTTTTAGTAATTTTACTTTTCACTTAAGTCTCCTCTGAGAGACCACGCTCTCTGAAATTAACAGCACAATTTTCAAACAGTGTCTGCTTCTAGGGGTGATAAGGCTCTGTGTTTATAGTTACTGTAGGGATGGTATGCAGAAAGGCTCTTGCTTATACTTATTCCTATGGAAACCAAGGCCACTGCTGGGTTCTGCTAAACTTCTTATGTGCCAGAAATGGAAGGGCAGGAAAAGGGGTCACCCCTGCGACCCTGCTGCGGGGAGGAGCGGGCTGGACAGGTGACCCAACCCCGACCGATGCAGTATTCCAGCCCATATGCATCACACTCAGTGTAAAGCTGAGGGATCGCGAGGGCCAAGCTCTCTTCTCCCATGGCTGGTGTCCGAGGAGGGTTCTGTCTGTTTCTTCTGCCTTCGATCCCGATCTGTGCGTTCCTGAATCCAGCTCCTGCCTGCTGCTGAGTCCAGTCTGGGACTTTCCCAGGGCCTGCCCTGCAGCATCCCAGTGGAGTGATTGTCATCGGGGGAGCTGGATATTGGTTTTGTATAAATCTCTATATATTCCATTATTTTTTCTATTATTATTATGCTTTTTTTCCATTGTTATTGTTTCATTACAACTGTTTTACTTTTTCCAACCCATGAGCCCCTCTCCCTTTTCTCTTCCCCTTCCAGGGAGGGAAAGAGTTAACAGAGAGCACCTGTCCTCCCTTTAATGGCCAGCACAGCCTTAAACCTGACAGGTAGAAGGTACTAATGTCTAGTTATCCACATAACCAATGTGCCCACTATAAGACTGATCTATAGTGTTCATCCAGTTCCACACATAGCATTTAAAGCATCAATACTCACCCTTCCCAAAATGACAGTAATTACTTTATTTTAAAAAAATCTATGTATTTAAGCTGCTAATACATGGTCCCTGCCACCCACTTTCCCTGCCTTTGTGCAGGCTGTATGAAGATGGCTACTCATTATCCAAGGAATTATTTCCACATGTTGTTACTTTTGAAGGGTTGTGGATTATTTACCGGATTTACTTTATTCCAAAGATACATTTATGCCTTACAAGCTTTAATTACGTTTCAAAACCATACTTTGAGGTGAGGTATTTATATTTTAGATTGAAGATTCAAGGTGTGGAGGTAAGATAATTTACTCTAAGCCGTATCATCAATCAGTGCCAGTCTGGACTAACACCTTACAGTTCAGACTCCTCTTTTCTATAACCAACAGTACAGGCAGGTTACATGGTTCCCAGTTCCTAGGCAGAAGTGTGAAATGTAATTTACACCTTTTCTGTGTGTGTAGAGACCTTTACGTCTGAGAAACTCGGCTCAAGAAAACAATGCAAAAAAGATCTGCGCATCTCTTTGATAAAGGTTTCCTCTTTCATAAAATGTTCCTGGGGAAATGCAAAGAGTCTGAAACAACAAAATCATTATTCACCTTTCAGCTCTCATCACTGCTATTTTTTCAAGGAGGCACTGGATCTCATTCTGCTCTCAGTAAGCTTAAACCCAGGAAATACTTCCACTGGAGTAGAGTTAAACCGCGTACAGAGAATCTACCCCTAATCTGCTGCATGAACAGGGAAATGATTTTTGGATCTTATGCTGCTCTGGTGGAATTCCACAACCTGAGTAGGATCTGCCAGCATTTCAAGTCTCCACCGGCTAACTGCAGAGAGAAGCACGGCATCCAACATCAAAAATCAAGACTGCATCTCTGAAATTCTCCAAGGGGGAAAATAATCTGTCTTGTGTAGCAAACTTTCACATTACAGTTTAACTGACAACAAAGTGAATGCCATGTAGGAGAACATATCATCATCTGAATCCATCAAAACACTACATTCAGTCAGTGTTAAAAAGATCCAACGGAAGCCCTCAAAAATCCAGTGCTGTTTTGTAGCCCGTACTCAGCCTCTGGAGGTGAGAAATAAGCGAAAGGCCACACGATCACTTCACAGTCTGTGCAGGACTGTTTTAATTTAGAGTATGGTCTTGTGTGCACATCAGCCGAGTAGAATATCCCAGGCTATGGACTTCTTTAGTCACATCCCTTGACAGATTGCATCCATAATCTCTTACTTGCGAGTGTGCACGAGGGTGAAGCAAACTTCCCCCATCCAGCTGAGCTAATAACCTCAAGCACAACAATGAAAACCATGTTAGACCGGGTCCCCTTCTCTAAAGATTTGATTGTCTAACACACCACGTAGCAATTTGGCAAAAATGAAATGGAAAAGAAGGAGGAAATACTCACTGGATAGAGTCATCAGACACACTGACACCCCAACAGCTCACTAAATAAGGAACCCAACTTCTTGGTTAAATGTTGCCACATTCAAGTTAAATGAAATACCAGCACTGACAATGATTTGTTGTAAATCAAAAAAATTAAAAAGAAAGCGGTGACAAACATGTCCTTTATGTCATCTGGGAAACAAGCATACACTTCATTAAACCGTCTAGCTCAAGGTAGCCAATATTTAGACAAGTGAGAAAGACTGAATAGTACTTATTGAAAATGAACTTTAAATAAGTGGAACATTAAAGTATGAATGTATCCTGCAGGGACAGACTGGTTCCTTGCCTCTTCTGTCATCATGTGGCATATACATTTATCTCAGGCCTCTCTTCCCTGACCCATCTCTTGTAGCACAGAAGAAATCATTACAGGCAGAGATACTGAGTTTCTGCTAATACGTATCAGCTTCAGCTTTTTTCTGCCAATCTTTCTTCCAGGACAGTGTTTAGCAGAATACTTTATCTCAGGCAACAAGAACTGAAAATACGAAATTGCTAATGATGTATCATTGATGTGACATCAGAAGTTGCCACAAGCAAATGTTATCTGCCAAATGTGTAACTTTATTCACTTCAACTCTCTTATCCCAGGCATAAATTTTATGCCATCTGCCTAACTTCTTCTATTTTACTGCTCAAGGACAATTTTACAGCTCTTAAATCCCATAGTCTGCAGTCCTAACAAACTGCAAATCAAGGACACATCCAACAAGTCATTTACTCTGAACAAAGATTTGAGGTACGGGGAAGAGAAGTATATCCTGATGATCCTATCGCACTCATACCTTGTCTGTGAACATTTAATAAAATAATTCGATCTTCTGAGTTACTTTTCGTGTAAGTAGAAAACCATGGCTAATGATTCTTCATTTTGGTGATGCTGGAGCTGCTCAACAACAAACTAAAACATGTTGCTAAATCAAAACATGAGGAGCAGGGAGACAAGAGTAGAAAGTATTTCATAAAAGTAAGTTTTCTTTCCAATTCTATTTCCTCACTTTAATGACTTAATACTGAAACATTGAAGTGAAAAAAAAAACCCAAACCCAAGATGTTGAGGGTGCCATTTCCCCAAAAATTCCAGCAACTGGAACGGAAAGTTTCAAGCCTATGAAAAAGTCTTTTCCCAATTTTCACTTTGGTACAGAAATCTCAGCACAAATAGCTTTATGAAACATTTCACTGTCAATGTTTATCATTTTCTCATACAAAAAGTTAGGCTGGAAGCTGTCTAATAAGTTGTAATAAGTGACTTGTCCACAAGCAGTACAAACAGAACATTACAGCTATCAAGTTTCATAAACAATAAAAATGTCCCAAGAAAACAGCATGTTCCATTTGATCCTATTTGGAGGATTTCTGTCTGTTATTAAGGCAATTTTGTATCAATTTTTTGTTTTGATTCCTGTAAATATATCTTCCCCATATACAATCCACTTGCATTAGCTTAGAATGCAAATTTCATTGGGGTATAATTTTGGAAGTCTAGAGGTACAGTATTAGTACATCTCTTTAGGGACTTACTTTTCCTCCCACCAAATTAAAAATATATGTATCTATTCTGGGTTTTATATGCTTTGAGACAAAGATTAACAGAGATTTCCAAACCAGAGAGACATTGATCTCACCCCTGGGAAGCCTGCTTTTTAAGAAGCACCCAGCAAAACTCTATGCTCTTAACTTCCCAAACATTTTTACCATAGCGCTTCAGTCTACTGTGAGAAACCACCCACAAAACCAGCATTGCAAAGTCTCCTGAAGGCCACCGCTTTCCAGCTAATCTGGGTGAGTAGTGGCGAGCAGTATCGAAAACAAAAGATGGATGTTCAGAGCCTAGAGGATTCTCAGTTTCCTGGTACCCAAAATCTTTCTGCAAGCACTATTTATACTTGTTTGCAGTATTAAACTTCAGCTTGAGCAATGTACTTACATTTGTGTGCAATTCCCAAATTATACAGCAACGGGCAAAGGACTACTCATGAATTCGAAGCCATGTATAATATCGCTGAGTCAGGAGCTTCTTGAATTAAATCAAGATTGTCAGTATAATCACTTTGACCGCAGTGTTGTTTCACTACCAGCAGCAGCAGCAGCAATACACTACACACACTCCCTTCTTACTGGTGCTTGCTGAAGAGTAAATGGTTCCAAGTTTCACAATGACCTTACCAATGAAGAAAGTATTGCTACTTAAAATGCTTACAGTGAGCTGAAGTTCAAACACACTGCAAACCCACCAAAACCAGACTCCATTTTGTCCATGGCAAAGCACAATGGTTTGGCAAGACTAAATGACACGCTCAGGACACTACACTCTTATGAATCGGCAATGCTACGCTGGAGGGACAGCTGGTAACATTTACTTTCAAGACATCAGTAAGAATGGAAGTATTGAAAATCTTAACAATTGTACAAAGCTAACCCATGGGCTTCACTGAGTTAGTAGCCATGACTTCTAAATTGAGCTTTACCATTTGTTCACCATCTCATTTTCCTCTGTCCTCTCTGTGAATTAGATTCCCATGAGGGAAAACACTCAGAAATCTGACGCAACTTGGCCGAGATGGCCCAGCTAGTACCCAGTCCTCTGCAGGCCAAAACATAGTTTTCAATGCAAGTCATGTATTTCGGAATTAAAATTCATGTACTGGCTACTAATAAAATCCAAAGTATTCAGAACTTGTGACAGCTGCTACTGAAAAAAGCAGGTGCTTCAGTTGCTGGGTTTTTTTAAACATAATGGGGTTTCTGGGATCTAGCTGGCTGGAGTGCAGCTCCGTGGAAAGGGACCTGGGGGTCCTGGAGGACAGCAAGCTCAATGTGAGTGAACAGCGTGCTGCTGCAGCAAAGAAAGCCAACAGGATGCTGCGTTGCATCAACAAGGGCATCACCAGCAGAGATAAAGAAGTCATTCTCCCACTCCACTCAGAGCCTGTCAGGCCACACCTGGAACACTACATTCAGTTTTGGTCCCCGCTATACAAAAAAGATGTGGACAGGCTGGAGAGGGTGCAGAGAAGGGCCATAAAGATGACCAAAGGACTGGGAAGCCTGCCGTGTGAGGAAAGGCACTGAGAACTGGGTTTGAAGACTTAGGGGAGACCTCATCACCATGCTCCAGTACTTAAAGGGTGGCTACAAAGAAGATGAAGGTTCCCTTTTTGCAAGGAGTCACATGGAAAAGACAAGGGGTAATGGGTACAAGGTACTCCTAGGGACATTCTGACTGGAGACAAGAGGACAATTTTTCACCATGAGAACAATCAGCCACGGGAATAATCTCCTCAGGCAAGTGGTGGATTCCCCAACATTAGACAATTTGAAGATTCAGCTGGACAGGATGCTGGGCCATATGGTCTAGACCGTGCTTTTGTCAAGAAAGGTTGGACCAGATGATTCTTGAGGTCCCTTGCAACCTGGTATTCTATGATAATCAAGCCATACAAAACTTCATCGATGAAGTACAAAGACTTCCATAAACTGAAGTAAATCAAGTATTAAAGCTATGTTCCTACATGGCCTTTCTTAGCATAGCACAGTATCTTTCATGCTTTATCCCTGGTGCCAGCTGGACTGTATGTTTCCACAGTCTTGCACAGAGCTGGCTACTTTGAACTTCTGCCTTTAGTTACAATCTAGAATTATTTGGTCTGGGAAAATACTGCAATGGGTTGATATTTTAGAAATGGATTTTTGATGTCAACGCCCCAAATATAATTGCATTATTCCCAACCTGACCACGTGAACAATCAATTTCATGACTCTATGAAGTAAAACTCCCCAAACCACAAAATAATCCTAGTAACAGTGTTTTACTTTTTTATTCTTCCATGGTTTTTTGCATGAAAACTAAAGCGCAGTGTGATTGGGGTAAATGGTAAGCAATCTTAGTGCCGGCTCAGACACCATTTCAACATTTCATATAAAAGTAAAGGCTTATTTTAGAATTCACGTGTGGTTGTTAGCAGTGTTTCACACATAGGTATGGAATTTTAAATGGTCATTTAAAACCGTAAAGCTAATTAATCAATCTGTTACAAAGCAGGAATAGTTTACTTCGGATTTTCTAATGTTACTGAGATGAGATTCCTTTCTGGCAGACTATACTAAAAGAGTAAATTTTAATAAGACTTTGAATGATGGGTATAGCTATCTTCATCCTAAAGATGCTTTCAGCACCCACATTGCCTAGACGAGCGTGGATTTTTATCCTGCTTGGAAGGTAGCTTTTAACCCAAGAAGATGCATTCGAAGTCAAAAGCCAACACGCCTGTCCACACAAACATGAATCCAGACTCTGTAACAACCTACTTTGGAGGTATCCATGTTTCACAACCATGGTTAAACGTCTGTAGGACAGGTAAAGGCCTTAATGGACCGGAGTTTTACATTTTCTGACTTGTCAAGTTGTTATACTGTGAAATGACACTCAGGTTCTGCCTCTATCTGACTGTCTTTGTTGTGGAAGTTAACCGGCACATTCGGAGTCAGACGCTCAGACCAAAAGGGTGTTTTCAGTCAGGTATTCACACTTGTGCCCAAATTGCAAACTACGTCCCTCTCTCTTCAAATCTTGTCTTCAGAAGATGGGGCATGTTGTAGCCCTGATGGCTTAAGCACATGCTTGACACCACAGTCTGGTACGATGAACAGAACTCTGAATCTTCAAGGGATCAAACAGTACCGGCATGCTTACTGCCCTGATCATTCACAGCTTGATTTACAGACCACTGTAGTCACTGACAGAGCAGAGAATGAACTGTGACCTTCTAGATGATGCTCAGCATTGCGATGAAATTTTTATAGCCCAATTGCTTTTTATTTGAAAACTAATTTTAAATGTCATTTTTCACACAATTATTTCTTAATGTGCAGTAGTAATTCATTTGCTTTAAGTTGCCTAAGATTTTCCTAACGTGGTAGATGAGTGAGACCCAACTGCAATTCATAGGACAGGCTGATTTACTTCCTCAGGGATTCATTCACACACATAAACATTTCTCTGTTTTAATTTAGAGGCCCTCTGAGGTTATGATAAAAAACTTCTGCCCTTTCCTCTTGGCACCAGCCAATTCTACCCCATGTTTGGAAGGATTCATGAACTTCTGAGCAGACCTTCCATTTCAGTTTAAAGGCACAGAGGAAGGCCTCGTTACTTGCAGATATTAAGCAGGGAGCAATATGAATGAAGAGCCATCTTTGTGCTTTCATCTCCCTCTCGCTTTTGACATCCTGACACAACAGCCCCCTGGGAAGGTGACATGGGGGCAGAGATATGCCAAACTCGTAGAAGGCTGGAGTTTCCTTCCTCAGATCGACCTGTACAAACTACAACAGCGGTAAGCCTTTTGCCAACCTACCAGCTATGATCTCTATGAAATGACGGTGCCCAAGTCTCCAAATCACTTACACGCAAACACTGCAATGCTGGCAAACGTGCGCATGTGATAAAAATCTGCAGTGTGTTTAGTACATGCAGCTGACTATGGATCCTCTCCCTTTCTTGTCTGCAATCTTCTGCTCTGCAGTTCTTCCAGTTCAGACTCTTCTGCATTTTCCCCATCCTTTTCCGTGCACATACTGCTTTATGTCTCCATCCCTCTCTCACATACCCTTTTATCCCCGCACTCTCATTCTGCCCTAGCTTCTTTTCCCCTTTTCTCTGCCCCACAAACTCGGCTTCTTTAAATTTCTGATCCTTTAAAGATCTCTGATTTTATTGTTCTCACTAAGCCCAACGATAATCTCCTCTCCCTCATAAAATCTTTCGTTTTTCCTACCTACGCATAGCGGGGATTGCTTGCCCTTTTACTGCACGCAGTCCCTGAAGGCTGTTCAGGAGAGGAAGACAAGGACCACTCTTCTCTCTTTATAGGATGGACAGTTTCTTGGTACATCGCGCTCTCCCCAGAGCGGAGCTTCTCAAGAGGCATTTCTCTGGCAGGGTCACAAAGCAGGCTGACAATAGCTTTCCTCGGTTGCACAGGAAATGCTTTGATGGTAATTGACTCTCTTCCCCAGGCAGACTATCAAAGTGCAAACCAAGGCTTCCCCTGGAATTTGGATTTGGTTGTGCAAGCTAGAACAATAGCGGTGATGCTAGACAGGCTTGATAATGGCTTCTGTTTTAACTTCTGCCTTTATTTTTTAGAGTTGCCTGTCACTTGGCATTATGACTGTGCTTGCTGACCAGCGATATGTTTGTTTTCTTGTACTCCCTGCTTTTGTGCAGCTGTATTCCTCTACAGATTCCTCTATTACCTTCACTGCAAGCTCTATGGGGCAGGATGATTCCCACCCTATTTGCACAGCCCAGTACGGTGGGGGCCAAGGCCCCTTCAGTGCTCTGTTAATACACAGCATCAAAACCTTGGTTCTGGTCACAGAAGAAGGCGGACAGCATTGGCAGGAAATGAGACCTTTCCTTGCTCCCTGGAGCCTGCCTACTGCCTTGCATCAGACAGAGCAAAAAAAGCAAAACGGGCAGGATATGTGCAAGGAAGGAGTTGAAACAGCGCCCAAGTGAATGGAAAGTATCCAGATGGCTGTGGTAACTCACACGATGGGAGTCAAATCAAAACAAAATGAAAACAAAACCATATGCCATGTACCCTTCGCTCTCTTGCTCTCTTTCTCTCCCTGCCTTTCTCCTGGCTGTTGCCCCAGGTCTTTCTATCAGTACCGATAATAGTATGTTACTCAATTATGTGTATGTCATGAATAACAATAACCCCTCTTTCACATCAGAGATCATGGATTACTATTATTCATATGACAAAGAATGTAATATGAACCACAAAATTACACTCATGTAAGGGTCAAGGAAGTGTAAGGGTCTACAAGGGAAGTTGTATTTCTTCATTAAATCCTTCTTTTTTTCTGGTACGCTGTATACTTATAAAAGAGAATATTAACTTTACACGTCTATGTTGCTATATGCTATAGAAATATCTACTCACAACCTGCTTGTATCTCAGGGGGAGTATTCAAAAGCATCATGGCAGTGGCAGCATCAATGTCAGGATCTGGAAAAATCAACCAATAAATACATTATTTACAACTGGGCTAATTTTCTTGCCCCCGTTGCTAAACTATAGGTTCAACCAAATCTCTGCAGTGAAAAGGTATAAGAGTTCATTATTCAGAGGGCTTGCTGATCACACATTGAATTTATCCCCAAACTTGCATGTGATGCCATTGCTACTATTAAGTAGAGCGCAGTGATGATTGTCACCAAACCATACTCGTGTATGTCCAACACCTTCGCTGTGAGCCACATGAATTCGCTATTTAATTCTGCAGAGAGTATTTAGATTTCATTACAAAGGATCTGTGAAAGCAGGTGCAACATCACAATTTGGAAGCAACACACAGGGATGAGCTGACAGTAGAGTGGGAAAGCATAAGGTATACCTACACCTGAGTAAGTACAGAAGATGACACTTGATCATTTTGATTTGTCAATAAGGATTTCAGTGATGTTTGAGAAACTGTTGGAAGCCAAACTGCTACTGTTAAAGGGGGGGTGGGGGGGGAAACTAGCATGTCATTGAAGCACCAACTTATTTGCATCCTCATCCATTGTCACTTTAATATAAGCAAAAATCATCATCTGGCTGCTGTTAATTCTTAAATTGGTTTCTGAATCCATCACGAACAGTCAGTTGACAGATGGTAAGTTATAGAGACAGAACAAAATATGATCCTTTTATAACTATATTAACTTGCTTCACACACAGCAGCTCGGCTGCCATGGAAATGGAGGTAGCTATGACAACAGTAAACAACCCCAGAACGGCCACTGAATAAGCTGAAAAGAACATCTGCCCCAGCAAAGCGTCCCAGCTGCCCCCGGGCGCAACTTGCTAATCGTGCAGTGATGCCGTGTGACAGAGAAAGCCGCCTATGCCATGTCCAAATAAATGAAGTGTGCAATTGAAGCAGACATAAAAACGCACACCCTGGCCGACTGCTGCCTCTGCGCTGGTAAACTGAATGACTAATGAGTATGCGTTTGTTGTTTGGTTTTGGGGTTTTTTTTCAGCTTGTCAGTATTTCTACTAAATTACATACCAAAAAATTCAATTTACTGCTAATAGCTCCATGGCACTTCATTTTGGCTATTATGTCAGAAAATTACTATTCACTTTAAAAATAGATGTATATTGTACCTTTATATATTTCAAATCTATTTCCAGTAGAGTAACGTGATGTGGTATAAAGTCCTGCAATTTATTAACAATATAAATGACACAGGATTCCAATACCTGCTTAAGCAAAATAGAAATTCACTTGACCGATTAAGAAAAAAAAGGGGATTTTTTTATTAGTTTAAATATGTACTATTTTTCTGTGAATAGCTGGAAACACACTTCTAATGGCTACTCTATTATTTAATTGCTGAAACAGTAAACAGAGCAAACAGAGTGTGGTGGGTGTAAAAGTTGAAGTAGCAGCAGACTAAATTAGGATAAAAAGTGCCCACGTACTGGAAAGCAGGTGCCTGTCTGTCTCCCGGACAGGTCAGCGTTATCTTTTTCCAAAAGTCACCAGCAGACTCCTCAGAAAAGCAGCTTTACCAACTTATGTTCACCTTCAAGTCTGAAGATACATCAAAAGCAGTATTCCTGCTGTGAGCATCTATGCCGAAAGTGCCATTTCCAAACAGCTTCACTCCCAAGCACGTGCTACGTTGCAGGGCTGCATCCACACAGCACACTGCCCACACGGCAAGAGTTTCCCTTTAGTCAAACTGAAGAGGGATAATCTATCTAACATTAAAAAGGCAAGACAAAAAGCAAAACCTGAGAAACAAAGCCAAACCAAACAAGAATTCTTCCATGTCTTTCATACCATAAAATCAGAAGATGGTCAGAAGTTGAATTTACTGTATCATAATTCATACAGCCAACTTCAGCATTTGTTTATTGGCTGTTCCTAAATTTTGTTTTCTAGTTTTCCTTTAAATAAGGTCCCACCACTGGGTAACATTGTAGCATAATGTTAATTTTGCTGTTGAAAGAATAGAAGGACACAACCGGGGAAAAAACCACATTTCCTGCTGACTTTGGGTTTTGTTTGTGTAACAAACTCTGTGCTTTGAGATAAAATTGATGCAATCAGTTTATCTGGAAAGCTGTGTTCTTAGCTTTGGCCCACTAATGGTGCCACCATGTCTCAGTAACGACTTCACGACACTAACATGAGCTGTTTACAACACACGACCGCATCCACAGGAGCTGTTTTCCAAAGCACAACCATGATCCAAGCCCATTCACACCTGCTAGGGTGTCTAGCTGTTTCTATTGGTATATTCTTGAGGCAACCAGACAGCTATTCCATAATGCTTTGGCAGAGGTGAGAGGGCTTGGAAACATGCACCCAGGGTGGCGTCAGCAGGAACCACCACAATGTGCTTTGGGTTGTCCTTTTGCAGAGAGAAAAGAACAAAGGAGGGACTGGCAGCACAAGGAAGTCCAGGCCTGAGCGGCAGCAGTCAGGGACCACACAAAGCGGTGCAGAAGCAATGTCCAAGGGCAAACTGAAAGGCCAGTTCATTCTTGCACAGCATTTATGCTCGCAGCTGGGAGGTGTTCTCCTGAGAAGGATGTCAAGAAGAAGAACCTAGCAGTAGTCATGAGGAGCAGCACTGCAGGCAGGTGAACAAAGGGCGCCTTTCCTTGGACAGGGATTTCCTGTTAAGACTCCTGGTAGCCACCAGAGCCCCATGCTGATGGCCCTTTCTCCACTGCTGGCGTCTTCGTGAAGTCTCTTCCACGTGGATACTCTCATTTCTAGCACTAAGGGCTGACCTTGCATGGCAGCCCCACCAGCCTGGTACGTGGATCCTCTCCCTTCTACCCGCCTGTCCGCATTTGTGAAGCTGTGGACTTCATAACTGAGATCTCTGCCCTACCTGGAGTCTGTGATCAACACAAAGGCTCCTGAAGTTATTAACAGTGGGTGGTTAGGGAAAAATGATTGCAGGAACATATTTCCCTAGGAAACCAGGTTAAAAATAACTACACACAAAGTTTTGGAATTTAGAAAATTAAGTATTTAAATGAATGCATTCTGGTTTCTTTTTGCTAATTAAAGTAAGCGGTGAACTGACTGCATACACAAACTGTATGTTCATTTTTTGCTAATGGAAAGTAGAAGATGCCCAACTTCTCCAGTGAAAGAGGAAAAGAAGGAACAACAAAGAAGAGGAAGGATTATGGGTCTCGTACGACGAAGGAAGAGTGCATCAAAGTCTCAAGCAGGCAACATAAGAGAGTGACAAAAAAAAGTGACAAAAATTGCCAGCCGCCACAGCTCCCCCTAACAGACGAGAGTTATCTATATACTCAGTGCTTCACGCTACAATTTGAAGTTTCATGCTTGGCCCCTGATCCACCAAGCGTCCTTCACCGGGTATCAGAAAGGGCCTGGAAGAAACCTTATGCACTTACACAAACTCGTAAGGCATGAAAGCATACATCCCAATGCAGTCCAAAGCCAACAAGGGGCAGGAACTCCACCACAGCTGCAGTACCTCCCCTTGCCATGGGAGCCTATCGTTATTTTTGCCAGCATTGCTTCCAGAGACAAAACTTCTTTTGATGAAGACAATACCAAGGAAGGATAAGTCACAACCTCATGGCAGGCCTGCTCGCTGCATTTTAGATTCAAGTCCCTATTCAGCAAAGTGTTCAAAATGAACACCAAATCGGTAAAGAGCATCTAGCTCTTTCGCCGAGGAACTAACCTACAATTTATCACTCTGTGGAATTATGATCTAGTGCATATTGTCAAGGCATGCTTTGAGCCAAACTTCACTCTGTACGTTACCTGTCTAGACCAGAATCTGTCCTGCATAGACATGTGAAGTGGCGAAATAGCAGGCGTGAACTATTTTGGCATGAGATTACGTACAAACATTCAGCAACGCGGAGGATAACCCTCAGGTAAAAGGCTGTTTATTCTAGAATTGACAAAAAATAATTAAAAACAAACGGGTACCTGAGAAAGCCGGATGTGACAGCTGTCCTTTTATTATGTTTGTGATCTCTTATCCAAGTTCACTTCATAGAGAGAGGAAATGTTTCATAGTAATTCATATTGGTTTTGTATTTTTATTTCAAACTTTGATCTGATTTCACTGAATGCTTCAATTCCCCCCCCCCTTCCAACTACATAGTAATAAAATTTAGGATAACACAGTCCCTCTTGATTTTGCTAGAAGGTATTTATTTTTACAGCCATACTATAAGGTTTTAAACAAAATAGCAGCTGAAGTAGTTCAAAGCAATCATGGCCTGAATTTTCCAGCACAGATGCCTAAAGAGAGGCACTTCAGATGCATATTTAGGTACTACTAAAATGTTACTGCCAACTGATGTAAAAAATAAAGTTAGTGAATAAACTGCACCATCTGTACACTACAACCATTGCCCTGTTATCTCATCAGGAAGGAATTTATAAGATCTTCTTTTAATTTAAAGTTACTACATCTAAAATAGAACTAGTCGTGTAAAGAATTTCACTTCACCATTCAGTACGCTAGTTTTCGGCCTCTTCTACTGCCTCAGCATCCTCCACTGCTTTTTTCCATTCAAATGCTCTACTCTAGCTGGAATGAATAAGACTTACTGCCACTGTACTCAGAAGATAAAAGTCCAATTTATTCCTTTTCTACAAGATCAGTCTTTTTATTCCTTGCCTCAATTCCTAGCACAGCCCATTCCTACACATTTTTTATTATTTGATTCTTTGATATTTTCAATGTTCAGCAGCAGGAAAATGTTGCAGAAAAAAACCACTCTTGTCTTCCACCTTTTACCTTCAGGCTTATTAAACTGCAACAGAGCAAACAGCAGCTTGCCCCTATTTAACTTGTCTGTTAATACATGCACCTTTTCCTTTCCCCTATCATGATGGTTAGTGCTGGAATGAGCTAGGTTAGGTCAAAGACACAGAGAACAATTAATAGAGTGAAGGCTTTTTTTCTCTGTTTGTTTTTGTTTGTGTCTTTTTTCTATTTTTAATTTATTTTGCCTGATGACAGAATAAGAACATAGCTATCAAAATAAAACTGCAATGTGCAAGACAGATAGAAATACCTGAAGAGAACTGTAAAGTATTGTAACTCTGTCAAACTCCTTGGTGTAGGATGCCACTGAGTCCACTTCTGAAATATTTAAATGTGGTTGAGAAGAGCTCTTACAATAAACAGAATACTTGTGGAAGCGTACGGTAAACCAACAGAATTCAGAACCAAGATCTTGGGAAGAAACAAGAAATTATATTCATACCTCAACAACAGTGCACAAAAGACTGAGAATGACAATTCTGGAAGCTATATAATAGAGGCCAGGAGGAAGCAATTTCACTAGCAGTATAAAACTGGTATGGCAGTCACAGTGGCTCTCCCACTCCTTTGAAAGGATCTAGTATAAGACACAGAAGAAGAAAGGTATGCATCTAAACAAACTAATAATTTTTCCTGTTTTTAAAGTTCATTTCCAGCACTGCCAAGTAAGCTACGGCACAATTTATTCTGAGAGGTCTAATTTTCAAAAATACAGAACATTTGTAACAGAAACCTTCTCCTGTTCCTCTATTTTGTTAAATTTATGTCATCTGGAAGCTACACATACAATTTCCATTCTCTAACAATACCATTTTATCAGCTGAAAAACTGTATAAACAAACAGTTACAACATATATTTTTGTTAAAAATATTAGCTTTAATAAAAAAAATGGTAGGAGAAAGAGTTACAGAAGGTCTTACACATGCTCAAACTCAAAGAGGTTCATCTATCGTTTGGAAAGCTGTGTGAAACCAAAACGTAACACCCTAACTTTTCATCTCAGTAGTAAAGATTAAGATCAATTAATTATTAAAAGAAAGACTCACAACATTGATATATATTTTACCAGTGCAAGATAAAAATCTTTTAAGAGACAGTTGACTAACGAGAGATGATATACATCTTACACATAAAAATGCCGTATTATAATACATTCGCTGCTTAAAAACAGGGCAGAGATGTTTGTTTCATTTTTGTGACATTATATTTAAAATAATTTTTTGTTTTGGTGTACATTACTGGCAAGCTTAATTTTCAGTGCTAAAGGATGTGAAAATAAGATTTACGCATCACAAAGGCAACAGTAAAGTCTTTTTTGACTCCATCCAGCCTGTGCAGCTTGTAGTACTGAACAGAAAACATGAGCTGGAGATGGCACTAGCCAGTGAGCCGAGCACTGAAGAGAGAAACAATTGGCTGTTCCATCATGTACTTACCTATTGTTTTCATTAGGAATTTCAACCATCTTCTTAACTGATTGCTGCAGCCTCAGCTTCTACAGTGGAAGATGGGATTATGAGGGCTGTAACTCCTTGCAGCCTTACAGGTTGCACACATTATTTTTTTTTGACCAAAGGATACACGTACACACAAACACTCATGCTCTTTGTCCCCAGTTATGCAGATGTGTGTTATCTCAAGGTCATCATTGCTCAAGCTCAACCCTTCATAATGTGCCTGGCGCTAACAATAGGGATTTCTTCAAGTAAAGTGGGAGAACGGCTGACAGGAGGAAGCCCTCTACAAAACACTGACCATTTAAGACCAAATAAATGATACCTTGTTGTCCCGTACAAGTGTTTGTTGTAAGCACTCCTCATACATTCATGTCCACCAGACCTTGATAACCGAGCATGTCTTTCAGCCCTGCAAGCGCAGGACATGCCAACTGAAAAAGAACTGACGCATCTCGCATAGCCCGAGTGACCCTCGGGGAAATGCTTACAATCCCTGCCTCTCCCGGCCATTGGTTTTGCAGGAAAAGGTGGCTTTTGGGTACTTGCACTGCAAGATGAGTCTTCAGGAGGGCTTCCCCCAAACATCCCAACTACAGGAACCACCATGGCACAACCCACAGCATGAGCAAGGCAAGGGAAGGACGGGGGAGGCGAACATAAATTCCACACCAGTTTCAGGATCCAGAAAGCAAAGTGGAAAATGTCAGATAAACAGGAAAACAACAGTGGGAAAAGTATTTCAGGGATACAAAAGAAAAAAATGCTACTAATGATGAGAAAAGGGGTCAGGTGCATGTCACCGCAAGTGAAAGGACTTTATATAGTCTAACTAGGGAGACAAATGCAGTTTAAAACCAAAAACAAGAGCAGAAAAGGTGAATGAAAAACCCAATAGTTAAAATAGCTGTGTGCTAATAATGCAGGTAGGCTGACATAATAAAAGAAGAACTCAAGGCACTGGTGTTACTACAGGAAAAGTCACAAACAGGGTGGTGTCACGATTTAAAGCTGGGCTGGCTATTAAGCGAAGGACAGATGCTCTTTGTTAACCCCCTCCCTCCCCGAAGGGGAGGGAAAGAGAACAGGGAAAGAGACTTATAGGTTGGAAAAGTTAAGACAGCTTTAATCTAACTACAATAATAATGTATAGTAATAATAATGATATATATACAAATATGTACAAAACCGATATTGAGCTCCCCCCCACCGATGACAAATACGTCACCCGGACGCTGCGGGGCACGCCCCGGGAAAGTCCCGGACTGTACTCAGCAGCAGCAGGCAGGAGCTGGATTCAGAAATGCATGGATTGGGACTGAAGGCAGAAGAATCGGATGGAGTCCTCCTTGGACGCCGGCCATAGAAGAAGAGAGCTTGGCCCTCGCAATCCCTCCGCTTCATACCGAGTATGACGCGTATGGGATGGAATACTCCCTTCGGTCAGGTTTGGGTCACCTGTCCGACCCGCTCCTCCTCACCGCAGGGTCTCAGGGGTGACCACTGCTCTGCTCTTTCAGTTCCGGCGCACAAGAAAGTCAGCAGAAGCAAGCATCCACCTTGGTCTCCGTAGGGATAAGTATAAGCAAGAGCCTTTCTGCATACCATCCCTACTGATGTTCCAGCACTAACTGTAACACTGAGCCTTATCACTGCTAGGAGCGGCTACTGTCTGGAAAAACATGCAGTTAATTTCAGAGAGTGCAGCTTCTCAGAAGAGACTTAACTAAAAAGTAAAGGTACTAAAAGAAAATTGGTTCTGTCCTGGCCCAAACCAGGACAGGTGGAATGGCAATTATTATTGAAACAGGTAACAAAAGGTCTGCACTTTTCAATGAAAAGTAGTATCTGTGTTATGTGGTAGGATAGTATAACACAATAATGAAACAACAGACTTCAGAAATAAAGGAGAATAAGACAGAAAATGTTTGGAAATGCTGTGGAAAGATGGTGCAAGAAGACTTCTACGAGGCAGACACTGAGTCCGCTCCTGACTTCTTGCAAAAGATATGGATTTGGATAGAGCTCTGCATCATTAAAGAAATGGGAATTATGTCAACACGGGAGACTAACTTCACAGTACAGATTCGAGAACAAATGCTATTAACCATGGTAAGGCAAGTTATTCCCGGATGTGGCAGCTGACAAGTTTCTTTATCCATGTTGCTGAATGAACAAGAATAGATTCTTCTCTGCTCTTTATCTTAAGTAATAAGGACAATTTTGGAACAGGGGACCATGAAGTGATTCAGTTTAGATTAAGTGGGAAGGATAACAGCAAGCCCAATTTTGTTTAAGATCTATGATGTCCAAAGAGCAAGTTTTCATGAACTAAAGGGTTTCTGTGGAACCTCTAGGAAACAGACTGGGCTGAGGAACCCCAGACCACAGTCTTGGGGAGGCTGCAGTTCCTGCAAGTCACTGTGCGAAGAGCTTGCTCCAACTTGTATCCTGAGTAAAGCAGGAAATATTCATTCTTCAAAAAAAAGGACAAAAAAAGCTAAAAAACCAGCTGGACAACTGAACTGACACACAAACCTATGTTAGGAGAGAAAACAGAGAGTTTGGCTTGCTCCGTTAAGCAAAACAAAGGCAGAAAAGAAGTAAGACTATCAAAACAATGGGGTGACCTCAGGATGCAGGAGGGAAAAGCAAGGAAGAAGAACTATTAAGTTTAAAGACAGGTTCGGCAACATAAAGCAACACTGGCTGAAGATAAACTGGTAACCAGAACGTTTCTAGACAACGGAGCAGTGGTATTTTGGAAAACTCTTCTAACAGGAGCTGGAACAGAGTAAAAAGATTGGATGTGAGCTTTCAGAAGTTTCAGTGTTGCTGCTTGCAATGTGACTCAGGGGTAGGGACTCTTCAGAAGCTGCCTTCTAAACCGTGCTTCTCTAGGGCAGGTAAGGCCTCTCCAAAATTCTAAGACAGAGAGAGGGAAAGAGCACAAAAACAGAGTCATGAAAAAACTATGCCAGTGGAAGCCTATTTGCACAGAGGCTCATCTACGTAAACCTGCAGAAGCACCGGGATGATGTCTGACACTCCAGGACCAGACACTGCATCACTTCGTGACAAAGCTGAATGGCAGAAACCTTACAGGCAGTGCTAGAGACGCACAGGACCCATGCCTATCAGCCGCCTGTGGGTGATGTGCCCTGAGCTGCTGAACTCGCGCAGCATGCCGGAAGCTCGCCAGCTATCTGCACTTGGAGGACAGCAGTGAGCCTGCTCTCTCCAGAGAGCTGGAGCCTCACACCTGACAGTCAACACGGTGCGGAGTGGTGATCTAAGCCCACAGCTGTAATACGCAGCTGGCCTGAGCTCTGTGGCAGCAGCCTTAAGCACGTAAGCAAGACTCCCAGTATAATGAAGAAGAGTTGGCCACAGGCTACTCCAGTAACACTTGAACCATCGTGCTATGAAGGAAAGCCAATAAGCAAACACGTGAGACCTGGCTTGGAAGTGGTCTCACTTCTCCCATTGCACTCCCATGCCTGCATATAAACTCCAGTTCAGATTCTTGACTTCTCTGTTCAGCTTTCCTCTGCAGGACAGCGGAACAGGTCCAGGCAGGAAGGCGCAAGAGAGACGCCAGCAGGCAGAGCCTCATACATGCGGGACTGGGAGAACCAGAGGAGAAGGACGGTGGCCCACAGCTCAAGGAGGTCTGTGCACAGGGGCTTCTTCGTGACTCTAGGAAAGGCTGGGAAAATTGGCTGCAAGCTCAACAGCTCCCATTCTGGTGTACGCTGTGCAATTCTGGGTTTCAAGGCATGGCTGTAGGCAGGCCAGCTAGGATTGCCACGGGAAGTATGTTAAAAAAACCTGTATAAGCATGACCAACCAGCAGGTACGTAGACAGGCAGGCATGCAGTCTGCTGGGGCTCAACTCCATACCACACAGCCATGACAGCCAGCCCTCCAGGAGGCTTGCCCTCCATTTCTAGATTAGGTGTTTTTTCCCCAGGAGAGACAGTGGATAAATGGAGGTGTGTTAGTGCTAATTCCTGAGTAAAGTCACACCTGAGAGAACAGATCCCTTTTTGTTTGTAGAATTATGTCCAAGACAGACAGGCATATTATAAATGAAGAAAAGAATCAAAGTCCATACCACTTACTTCCTAAGACTGACACCAACTAACAGTCACTAGTATGAATCAATCAATGAACGAATAAATCCAACTACTAGCTTTGAAAACCCATTATTAAACACACTGGAAAACCCTGCTGGGGCAACTCTTTCTCCCTTGCCAATCTTTTGCAAGTGTGTCACCATTAAAGATCAACAGGACTAGACACAAACTTACCCAAACAAACAGAAGCAGACTAAAGCCTATTTTCCATCAGAGCCCTTGGCAATCATTACTTTGCGTTGCTGCGAGCCAGCCCCAGCCTGTACGTGGGTGCAAGACTCGCCTAAGTCTGTAGATGACGCCTGAGCACTCAGCACAGGGAGTGATGTTCAACGTGGCTGGAACAAGCTGCTCTTCTGCTTCTCAGAAGGAAATCAATGGAGAAGGGAAGACAGCCCCAGCAACACCATCATCATCTGACAAAACTGGTTCCACTCCTCCTGCAATACTCCTTCTAAACTTCTTTAATTTGCAAACAAAGGAAATGACAGAAGAGCAGGAATCTAGTGTTTAGGGCCTTTTGACTTTTTTTGCTGGAGAGCTGCCCAAGTGGGCTGAGCGATGAGACGCAGGCCAGTGGAAAGGCAGTGCAGGAACTAATGTCATTTATGACAAATTATTATAAAGATATATGAAAACAAAGATAGCTTTTGAAGATCTTGACATTCCCACGGCAGATGTCTACAAGATAACCCAAGGAGTAGCAGAATTACTTTCTAATTACAACAATCAATATTCTGAGACTATACTGGCCTTTTTTAGTGAAAGCTCCTGCTGAAAGCAACACAGTGAATATAAGTCGCCTGAACACTGAAGAGACTTTAAAAGTGAAATTAGTCAGCCTTAAGTTAGGGCTTTAACTTAGCTTAAATAGCATACATAATAATAGGATTTATTTAAAACAACTGCAACACAGTTTGTTTAGACTGAACATTATGTCCTAGTTATTAGTGGGTTTTTTTGTTTGTTACTTCAATACTTCATAGAACATATTTTGTAGAAGATATGTTGCAAATGTGAAAAAACCCATCAAACTTGCTTTCACTTAGATTTTTCTTGAATTCAGTTGCATGTGCATCTCAGATCTTCCAGTAAACACTTTGCTAATGCAAAGATTTAGTACCATCTGCACCATAAAACAGCAAACATTTAAGTTAAATATTGGCTTTGCTAGTTTTTTTTACTTAAACATTTCCAAAACAGATGAAATAGGAAATGCCATTGAACTGAAATGTGGCAAGAGAATAATTCACTAGAGTGTCTAGAGGGCGAGCACCAAGACAAGATTTTGCAGCTAAGTTGCATTTGCATGTCCCGTGGAAGCTTCTGAAGTGCCAAACTGCTATCATGTAGCTCTTTTCCATCCAAAATGGTTGAAACAACCTTTTACATACTATTATCTGTTACATTTTAATTAAAAAAGAAGAAAGGGAGACACAGGATTCCACTTCTGCCAACCTCTGATTTGCTATGAGTTGATCCTGTTCAAACCGCTTGGACTTGCAACCGCCACTAGCTGACCAGCAAGATTACTGCAGGAGTAAGAAATGGGCAGAATACAACCAGAATTCCTTTGCAAGCTGTTTCAGATCCTCAGCTGAAAGGTGTAAAGCATATTTACTTCACAAAACACAGTGGGTAAGCTCAGGAGCTTTCATCCCGCTCTCTTCATGTGGTGAATGGGAACCCAAACTGACCACGTGCATAGGCTGTGCCTAAAATAAGTCGCTGGACATTTTAAAAAAAAAAAAAAAAAAAAAAAAAAAAAAAA
>VZSC01009400.1:89931-137793 GCA_013398225.1 Steatornis caripensis
CAGGAAGTTCCACCTGAACATGAGGAGGAACTTCTTTACTGTGAGGGTGACAGAGCACTGGAACAGGCTGCCCAGAGAGGTTGTGGAGTCTCCTTCTCTGGAGATATTCAAAACCTGCCTGGACGCATTCCTGTGCAACCTGCTGTAGGCTAACCTGCTTTAGCAGGGGGGTTGGACTAGATGATCTCTAGAGGTCCCTTCCAACCCCTACCATTCTATGATTCTATGATTCTGTTAAGTGCCTGGGATTCATAAACCCCCAAACTCTGAATGCTAGGAAAGCGCTGACCTACATCTTCCTTTATTAGGGATGAGGGTAAGCAGCTCCCTTCCTTTTAGCTTCAAGGCAAAGTATCTGGAAACACATTTGAGGCTGGTTTTCACGTCATTACTGGGTATTTTAACAGAAGTGTGAGGATGTATTTGCAATGCTACAAAGAGCTTATTTATAAAGTTAGTTTTAGAATTCGGAAAACTTCCTTTTCTACTCCTGTCAGCCAGCAACATCAAATCTGATCTGGCCCTCAATCACGATAATGCAGCACAGCTTGCTTAGGCTTTTTACTGATGAGACTGCTTTGAGATTGCTAGAAAGGATGCTGATGAGTATTAACTATGATATCTGTCATTTTGAATCTCTGGGTAATCCTACAGCTCTATCATTATGATAGCAGAGTGCCTCTCAAGAATTTAAACACAGAATTTCTCTCTTTTCTTTCCAAACTTTTAGATTAAGTAGTTTGACTAAGGGTATATGTGTACATCAAAGAGAGAGAGACATGCACACTCGTACAAGGTACTGGAGAAAAGCCTGAAAGGTAGAAAAATGAATTTTGCAGCAAATCCTGTGGTGGCACGGGCTGAGTGTGCAATCCCACACCAACTCCATCTTCCATGGTCCTCAAAGCTAAAACTACACTGCGATGTAACGACCGAAGCAGGTCACAGCTCTTCACCGGGAAAAACTGGAGGAAATCTGTTGGAAAGCTTTCACTACTTAGACAACTATGTTGGCTTTCCAGGCTGGAAACTAAGCAGATACATTCATAAGAGCCTCTAAACAACATTGCAGAAAATTTTCTTTTAAATCAGCTGAAGGATTCTGTCAGAGCAGCAAATCAATTTTTATTCAAAAGTCAAGTAAGGATATGTATTCTACCCACACTGACAGGGTCTAAGTCCACTGTTACAGATGAATGAAGCAGATAATTCTCACTGGACTAGCAAAACGGTCATCCAATAGCTTTGAGAAACTGAAGGGGCCCCAAAGCATAGGCAGCAGCAACGGTCTGCCACAGAAAGGACACTTCCACTACACTTTTTGTCACTTGCTCGCAGAAATCTGGATTTGCTAAAACAGACCAAAGCCCCGGCTGGAAAGAGCTGTAGGATTGCCTCTCATGTTGGCTGATGCCATTATCTCCAAGACATGAGACGGACAAATCTTACATCACCACAGTGCCACCAGCTGACCAAATCTAGAGGAAGCTCCCCCTGATCCTGCGAAGATGTTTAGTCTTCTCCAAATTTGCTCGTTTGCACATGTTCTTACTAAACCAACCCTTACCTCGCTTTAGGAATGTGGCTAGGGAAGAGCAGCTGACTACAATCACCTCTGAATTTCACAAGCTCGCAAAGTAGTTTTCCTTTCAGATACCCTAAGCATACCCACAGCTATCACCATTAGCGACCTGCCCCTCTTTACCCCATAGAATGCAACTGAAAACATGTTTCTGGTCAAAATTTTTCATAATACTTAAAAAACCATCACTCCCCTACGATTTTCCTTTCTTTCTATTTTCCTGTTCCTCTTTGGCATATACCAGTCTTTTCAGCAGGCTTTTTCCCTTCTTCTACATGGGTAAGTGCACTGTGCCCATCACCACGGTACCAGAGCTCCTGACCACTGGACAGATGCCCCTCACACCCTCCTCGAGGACAGAACCACAATGCAACTTTGCCCAAGACCCCCAGCAAGCCTGGGCCAGGGCCAGGGCCCCAAGTTTTCATGAGGTCCGAAACACAACGCCTCTGGGGCAGACGGACATAGCTGAACACTGAGATACAATGCGTTAGTAAGTAGGTCAGCTTGTTCCTATAAAAGCAACAGGCTTAACACTGACCGTGCCTGTCAGCGGGAGTAGGAACTACAATTTCCCTGTTTCCCACATTCAGCCCCTTCAAAGCCACCACACCGTCCTCCTCTGGAGTCGCCCTCCCAGTGGCAGGGCAGGACTCGTGGGGCGCCCGCAGCCTCGAAGCACCTTGGCCTGCAGCAGCTCTGCCTTTGCAGGGCTGTGGTCCAGAGCCACCAGTGAAACCTTGCACCAGAAAGCAAATTCCAAGAAAACAAACACTATCACTAGGCAATTGAAATACGGTTGGTAGCAACAAACAAACCATCCGCAAGGAGGATCTAGGGCTCTGGTCTTGGCAACAGGTTAAACAGGTTTTGAATATTAAGTCACCCCAGCTTTATTAGTGCCTAAAAGCGAAACGGGGTAAAGATCTTGTCACCTGGGGTTTCACTGCTGTCCCTGCTTTAGTGCAGCTCCCCCGTTCCGTTTCTCTCCCTTTGGCAAGGAAGTATTTTGACTCTCTTTAAACTAGTCAAGAAAAACATTTCCCTCCTGTCCAACTAAAATACTTAAGTGTCCCAAGATACTACCCGCGCCTGAAGCAGGGCTGCACGCAGGCATGGTTGGAAGGGTGGGCGGTGGAGGGGGGGCACCCAGCCCGCGGGGGAGCGGGAGCGCTCTTCAGTTCACACTGAGTTCTCGCTTGCACAAGGAAGTGGACGTTGGACCGAAACGTGGCGCCTAGGCAGCGCGCTGGCCCTTGGTGCAGCAGAGGTGCACCCAAGCTGCCCGCTCGGCAGGCTCAACCGCAGGCGACCAACACAGTCCTAGTGCTGAACCTCACCTGCACGGCTTCGTCACCTTATCACAGCCAATACAGAACACTCTCCTGAACAGAAGGATCACTGCTTGCAAGGGGTATCGGTTTATTTTAATAAAGGCTCTGATATACTCTTGTCATTTTCTTTAAATATAACAGCAGTCAGTGGCTTTTGATAAATATAGCGTGAACGGCAAGAAAGTTCATTCAAACGTTTCTTCTCCTCTCAATGAAGCAGCTCACTATGATGCCTCTGCAAACGGATCTCTATGAATCAGCCCAACATGGCATCGCGTGGACTGCACGACCACAACACAATGCCCAAATACCATCTGCTCCTCCTACGAGCTGGTCTTGAGAGCCTTTAGCTTTTGTAAACAACTGCTGGTCCATTTTATTTTGAGATGCTGCACAATGTAGCAGAACACACTTACAAGCTGACTATAATCAAAAGCTTTACAGTCTGCTAAACTTCTTTTAAATAATGCATGAATACAAAAAAAGACACACTGTACTCTTCATCAATTTTCATGCGAACTCAGTTCTCTGTTTGTTGCATTTTCTGTTTATAGCAGCACAGCTTTAAACCACAGAATAAATAGTATTATTTTCCATTCCATTTTAGCTCTAGTCCAGAAACATACGCTACATTTAATTACTGTTTTGGTAGAGTCCGCCTACACAGATGGGCTGTGCTTGCATGAATCAACTGGTATCTCTGGATTCAGAGCACAGAAGAGGTTAAAAAAAATGAGGGCACTTATGTCAGCCCCTCCTTCCTCTCCCCTGCATTTCATCACACTGAAAGGGTTTAAAAGTAAAAAATTCCTTCCACATCATATAATCCTGGCATCTGCTGTGCAGCAAATCAGGCTCACTCATTCTGCTGTTGTTCCCAAAAGTAACTGTACAGATTCGGGTCTAGAACTCCATTTTCCACTCCCTGAAGTTTCCAAATACCTGTTTTTCCTATTTAGGCACACCAGAAAAGGCAGTAAACACATCTAGTAAATACAAAGCAATCTCCTCTGTCTAAGTGCAATTCTGATTGCATTACTTAAGAAATAAAATTTCCTGAGGCTTTTTACTACCTTACTTTACGATAGACATGATATGGTATCAATCTACCAACCTCCTTCTGCTGCCCCACTCTTCAGCAGCCTGCAGCTCACCCACGACATTATGTAGTTCAAATACAAAGCCATTACCAAGATTAAGCCACAGAAGGAATTCAGTCCAGAGAGTGAGTAGGTCGCTGTGGTCACGTTTATTATTTAATAACAGTGGGAATAATATATATCACAGCAACAATTCTCTACCACTCCATTTATCAATTTCACAGTAAAGTACATCAGACCCCCAGTGAATGACAGGAGACCGAAGGCTCAGTCCATCCAGACTCTCTCTGTTAAGCCCTGGCTTACATTCAAGGCTGGACTCCAGAGTAAGATACATCAGAACGATCCTTCTTCACCTGTATCTATGTTCAGCAAACTTGTGCCAGAAAAACCTTGGGAGAACAACTACTTCCATGCAGACACTGTGGTTTCAGGTAGCATGTTTCATCCTCCCTTCTAAATGGACAAAGTTTAATTTTTCTCCTTTGCATGTGCTGCCTGGCTGGCGTACTCACTCTGCAAGCTTTTTGAAGCAAAGACTGGCTCTTACTACATGTGTCTCAGTTGACAGTAATTGCTGTAGTTGTTCTGAAGCCCACCATTTCTCAGGTTTTTTAAAATATGATTGAGTAAGAAATCTACTGTCCTCACTAACACCCTTCTCAGATGTACCTTCTTTGCAAAACCAGGCATCATTAATTTTCTTTTTTAACATGCTTTCCTTCACATCCTTGCTATTTGTTAATGTGATTTTCAATACCTATTGAAGCTGCAATGAAACAGGAAGAGAAAGGAAGAGATGACACTAAAACTTGACAAGAACCCCCCCATTCCTACAGGTCTCACAGATGAGGCAATTTTCTTTCAGCTTGCTTTTTCAGCATGCCTTTATCCAGCGGCCTCAACAACTGATGAACTACTAACTGGCTTTCCAAATCCTTACAACAGGGCCAAAGTTTTTGCCTTTTTATTTGGCTAATCTTTTCACATCTATTTGCCTTGCTGCCATGGCAACTAAACAGCAAATAAGTGATTTGAGTTCATTCAATAGATTCCAAATTGGGAGCCTGTCTATTTTGTTTGCTTTAGGGTAAAAGGAGGAAGCAAACAGCAGCTTTGTAAGTGAAGTTGCAGATATTCTTCTCTCAATTATGGCTGTGAAAAGATATAGAAATGCAAAGTACTCTTTACAGACAGAGTCACTTCATGCTGATCCAACTTGTTTCAATTCACTTTAATTTGATTCCACCTCTAGAACTTTCATACCTACTATGGTTTTTTACATTTAGACAGATTGTTTTCAACTCAGCAGGACAAACTAATGTTAATAATATCCATTTAGATTTGAGTATTTGCTTAACAGGGAGGTAGGAGCTCACAACCAACAAACCCTGAGGCTATAACCAGCTCTCTGGGTGCCCAATGCCATCTTCTCATTTGCATTACGTGACCAATTCCCGGTGCTGACACTGTGTAATACTTCTAAGTCTTTTTCCACAAAGATGGAAAAGCAAAAGCTACTTCAAAAGATCTAAAAAAAAAAAACCCACAAAAGCATTTTTAAATAATTGCTTGCTAAGGATGTACTGCTGCATAATAATATTGATATTTGTTACTGTATTTGCTACTCAGCTGCAGCAGGCAATCAGGTCTGGCATATGGTAGTTCAGCTGCGGTTTGAAATAGGTATCGCTCTGAAGCACAACTTTACTGGGCCACGACTTTATGGCAGGAATTTGAAGACTTCTTACCCAACATAAAAAAAAAAAAAGGCAAAAAGAACCCACTGGAATCAACATATTCTTTAATAAAATAAATGCATTTTGAAGCTTTCAAAGTTCATTCAGCTTCTTCCCAGCCTGGCCCTGGCAACTAAACAAGTACAACACACATCACGGCAAGAGGCCAGAGTAATATCCTAGCTAGGAATCCCCTTTCTTTCAAAGTCCACCCAATTGCATGAATGAGATTCAGCATTTCTGACATGGGTTGTAAAAAACAAGCAATTACTACATCTTCGCTGAAAGGGAACTCTCCCTCTTACAAAATTCTGCAAGGAGCAGAGACCAAGAGCAAGGGACACGGAGGAGCTAACTCACTTTGCTCCTCCAGCAGAGTAGGGACATCTCCCCCGTCAGCTACTCCACAAGCACTGCAGGCATCAGCAGAGCTCTGTGAATTCAGCACTATCATGCTGGGATGTAAAACTCCATAGCCACAACTATTTCAAAGTCCCTAATGGTGCCTTACTACTCCAGCCCTTTTTTAATACGTGCTCGAAAACAGTCACAACACCTGTATGATTAAAAACTAAAAAACCAAACCAAAACAAAAAAGTAACTGGGATTATTGTTGGGGGGAAGATGGAGGAATGGAAGAAGGGGAGAGGAGGAACAACAAAATTCTTACCTGGTAACACCACCTGAAGACATATGAGAAAAGAACCAAAAAGATGCTGCCTCAGAGGCCCAAGAAATTCTGGGCAACTGATCAGGCAGATAGAAAAATATACAGCCAGTACAATATTCATGGACCTGGAGGGGGATGAAAGCTTGCTCCTTCGTCAGCTGAAGGTAGAAAGTCAACCAAAAAGACATGAACAGACCTCCACAAAGTTGACCCAACTCTGGTTTCTGGTGTTGATTACAGCCCTGTAGAGACACAACCCCTCCCCCCCCACTTCCCACAGGAAGGTTCTCGCATTACACAAACACTACAAATGATTAAAAATTACATGAAATTTTACAAAATTACACGGTATGCTTCTGCTTCTGTTGCCAGCCCCAAAGTGTTTAGCACACTGTTATGCTATCAAGTTTTGTACTCTGTGCCAGTCACTCCCCAAGGTGTTTATGTGAAGCACTCAGGCAAAATGAACAGAACATCTGTATTCTATTTGCTAATGAGCAATCATAATTTCTACAATTCTCCAGCCAGGGATTTTGCTGTTTGGAATACTAATGCCATTTAAAAAAATTAAAGGAAAAAAAAAATGTTCTGCTTGTTAGTACTACAGTTACTAAAATACTTTTGCACTATTCACAGTGCAACCGGGCTTCTATTTCCATTGTTTTCCTGTATTTTTACAAAATTAGAGCTTTCAGAAATAAAAACTCTGATCATATATACTTAATATATTTTCAGAATTAGCATCGTTCGCAATGTAGCTCTTGCTTTTACCCGCACAGATGCAAGGATTTAAAATAAACTATTCTAAAAGCTTTTCAAACACACCCTACCGAAGATTCCCTTCATTGCTTGCTTTTTATATTGTGGCAGCACCCACAGCAGCCTAGATGAGGTAAAAAAAAAAGAGTTATAAAAATACAGGCCATGGTCTACAAACTTAATTGTATGAAATTCTTATGTGTGTGGAGAGACTGAGGGAATACGGCAGATTTGAAACTTGGGACATGTTTTGTCTGCAGACAGAGCGAGCTATCAGTTTCCCTTCTAACCAATGGAAATTTGCATCACACGAGGACGAGGATGATTTTCTGATGGAAAGGTTGAAAACAGCAACATGCAGGGGAGTGGTCCTGGCTGCCTCCCCTCACTGCAGCACTTGGGCATTTTGGATACAAACCTCCCTTACCATCCTGCACATTAGAAATCATTCTGCTGAAGTCAGGAAAGTTGAAGAGCAGCAAATGAGATCAGAATGGGATATTAAAGTCTGCAAACTCAATTAAAGTGGCTCACATAAGAATAGTCCTTATACTTGCTCATGGCATACTGAAACGTAATTTATCAAGCAAGAGAAAGATGACTAAATACAAGATTTGATTGATGTATCTAAGAAAGCCCAATGTGGTACTCATGCTCTCGCGTGGGAGCAGGTGAGGGGAAAGCATCCCAGCTAGGCAGAAGGAACATGGTACACCAGAAATGTCTGTTTTTCCACACGAGAGCAGAGATGTGTTTCAATATGCCGTGATGCCCTTTCAGTCTGAAGATAAACACCCTCATCCCACGATCCACAATCGCCATCAGGTAAGGTCATTCCAACCACTGATGAGATACTCAAAGGCAGCTCTGCCCCCAACAGGATGAGATGTCTCTGCTGCTGCAGCCATTTCCCAGCAAAGACACTGCGATGGAGCCTTTCTGTCCTGTCTGGGGAGGCTTTCTATTGCCATGACAACAGGCAGCGGTCCACAGAGGACCGTGTCCGTCACCCCACACCCGTCACTCTGGCAGGACAGGAAACGCCATGCCATACCTAAGAGCGACCTTCCTTAAAGACAAAACAAAAAAAACCACAGAAGAGCGAGAGACCTCAACTCTCGCAGATACCAGATGAAATTATCTGCTCATCACAAACCTCTCCCTTGCCCTGCATGCTCGGCTGCAGGCTGTGCTTTAAATCACTCAAAAGGAGGTGTTTTGTTTGACTGAAATACTCGGCTGGTCTCATTTCAGTCTGTCAGACAGGAGGCAGCCTTTGTTTTTTCAGCATTTACCTCTCTCCTCTTAAGCAGTCACCAATCAACTTGGAAAAGCGTATTTTTCCTCCTCACAGAGCTTCCAGCCAGCGGCGAAAGCAGACCCAGCCTGTGTGGAGGAGCTGTCCACCCCAGAAAGCAGAAGGTCCCCAAAGCCCCCAACATCTCAGCCCAGACCAAACCCAAGACTAGATGATACGCAGGAGCTAGTAATTGTTTCTTGTGCCATGATAAGGTAACTCGCACCTGTCGCCTTCTGCCCTCGGAGTGCAGGCTGCTCTATCCAAGCCGAGGAAAAATACACTGCCGGGACTGCTTCAGTGTGGTTAAAGCTTTCTACATCTGTTTAAGGAAATAACACAAACCTACTTTAATACATTAGATGACCACAAACCATAACTCTGTTTCGCTTCCCCAGAACTAATTATACACACGTCACCTGTGTGTCATACATTTCTCTCCTTCCACCGAGAGACCACATTCTTCACTGCTGCAGTGAAAAACTTATACTGAACATTATATACTGAACAGTACACTCTCCATGCAACACTGTAGGGAAAAAAAAAACCCTAGACCTTCAAGTGATGTGTGTACTTTCATAAACTTACCTAGACATAACACTGAGCTATAGCTGTTATTATTTAATAACACATTCAATGCGGAAAAATAAACCACACACCTTATATAAATATTGATAAAAACCTTTCTTCTTACTGTGTTAGTAGTAGTCTACATCCACACCAATAGCAAACATAAAGGAACACCGTGTACTTGCATTGAAACAGCCAGTATGCCTTTAGTAAAGCATGAAACCATGCAAACGAAGTTAAAACCTGACCCACGCTAAACACAAAGCTAGAGTTCACTTAAAGGCACAGAACTTGTGACCTCGCAGTTTGAGCAAAGCTGCAGAATTTATCTATAGAGGGACAGCAGATTCTCTTAAAGGGAAATACAAGAGTAAGCAGCCAAAACAACCTGGAACCTCAGAAACTATTGAAGGAAACTGTTAAACTGATCATGTATAAATGCCTGTGATAAACAAAATAGTGGGGAAACACCAGACTGAAAGAACAAAAAAGAAAACAGTTTATGCAAATACAGAGTGCCCTTCATTTGCACATCAGGATTCCCCTTCTCACCGCAAATAAAATTGATATCCAGAGGCAAAATTAGTTGTTTTCATCATGTCATGCCTATGCAATTTTGCTAGACTACACTAGCAAAGAAATATGCCAATTCTGTTTCAAAATACAACAGAATCACAACTATTAATGTGTTTCCTCAACTTCAAGGACAGAAAAAACAAAACCAGCACTGGAAGTCCAATGGCTCACACTTATTAAAAAGCAATGAATTAGAACTGAAACAAAAAAGCCCAAACAAACATGAGAAAGTACAGACAGGCCTTTGCCTCCTCTGAAACCTCCAAACACCCTCTCCCCGCCCAATATGACAGCATGCTGTATTGGGCCATGTACTGGAGACACACTACAAATAGAACAGGCTGCAATACTGAACCAACATCAAGAAACCACCTCTTAAAACTAAATTTTAAACAAAGCACTTTCATGAAAATTGAAAAATATAAGGAAACCAAGAAAATCTGATAGAACTCAGAATAACACAATTAAGTCTGATAAAATTTTCACTTTCTATTTTAAGTCAAAGAGGCAGATCTAGAGGACGTTCTCACAGTAAGGCCGCTAATGAGGAAGTCTGATGTTCCGAGCATAAAAAAGACAATATATTCAAATTTTAAGCGTGGGAATAAAGTCATCTACCTTCAAAGTACTTGTGACCAGCAGAAGTCAAGGGAGTTGAATCTTACTTTCTTCTTACACATTAATGAAGTAATGGCCACTCTTGTCATTACTAAACTAGTTTAAGCAGTGCAAGATTGTAATTAGGGAAGAAAATTCATATGCTAGTCCCAAAAGGAGAGACATACAAAGAGCATCAAGCAGCAGGACTGCACGAAACATCTGATAACCAAACGTGTGCACACAACATAAAATGGAGACATTTGTTTATTGACAGTTGCAAAGTAGGCTGAACATTTTATTTACTGTTCTCTCATTTTCAGTATTACACAGATCACTTGAAAGCCGGCAACAGGGATATAAGTTTAACAAGCATGAAGCACGTTCGTGTGCATATGTTTATGCTAACAACCATGGGGAACTTCAGCTTTTTACGTTCTGCCTTCTCCCTGCGCGGGGCCATGACAGCAGAACAACTCCAGTGCATGCCAAGCACGCAGCACAGTCTCTCCCCCCGAATGTCTTCAGGCAGCTGCTGAACCAGGCTAACTGCTGGCAGCCAGGGCCATTCCCTCTATCGCAGCAGCTCTGCCCACTCTAGGCAGAGTTTGCAGCTCTCCGGCTTCTTCCCTCCCCATCCCTCTGAAGCTAGGCTTCAACTCTTTTTCCCAGTCAAACCCTGTCTCCTGGTACAGAGAACTGGCAGAAAACACTTCTGCCAGCAGAAGACAGAGCTATGCACTCCCGTGTTCTACCGTCAAACTTTTCAGACTGGGATAACACACTGGTAGGACACCTACTGCTATGGACATAAAGCCTTGAAATAGGAAGTCCTCAAAACATTCAACCCTCCCACGTTGTTTGAATCCCTTTTAAGATGGAGTATTCAACCAAGCTGTGGTGTTTAAGTTCAAACCAGAGAAAGAACAACCAACTCTATTTCAAACAATCAGGGTTGCGATAGAGACATACTGACAAGACTAGAAGGCCAAGTCGACGGGAGTATCTTGCAAGCAGTGGGAGACATCTCTTACTCCCTCCTGTAAGACAGTACACATGACTGCACAGACCCAAAGACAGACACACACAGAGACCCTCCGTCCTTCCAAGCCAGCCTCTCTCCAAGCAGCTCTGCACTAGGTGAGCCTCCCTTGTGCTTTCAATGCACTGCGTTAGACAACGTCATTTCCAAAGAGCTACTCGCTGAAACCATTCTCACTCCGCAATTAGCACCCACATAAGTATGGAAAATCAGATCTATGGCTCTTGCCCAGTTCCAGCCCTCCTGTACTGAGTCCAGGACAACAATTTTATAACACACTGCAGTACCCCATACAGCTGTGTCAAAATGGTGTAACACTGATTGCCTGTGACAGGAGGCATTTGAACTAAGACATTTCTGAAAGCAGTACAGTATTTCTTTGTGTGAAGTAGCTGAAAAATAATATTCTCACCCCCCCCATAAACTTCTTTTCTTTTGTGCCCTGCCAAGCAAAACGGGCCCAAACCCATGTTCTCTTTATTCTTTAACTGATGGAAATTACATTAGAGAAAAGCCCAGCACAAAGGAAGTTTTGGCAAGGAATGGGCCTTTTATGTTACATTCCATAAAACACTCAGAGATATATCGACTGATATTTACAAAAAGATGTTCTTCATACATCTGTACACAGTGGCTGCTGCAATGCTGACTTGATCTGCACTTGAAACTAGCAATATAAACCAAAACATTTTAAAACATATTTGATATAAGCAATTTTTTAAGAAACAAAGACTTGGGAAAAAAACCTCAAAAAACCCTATTCCTTTATGCCTGTATTTTAAACTAATTATAGCAATGAAACGCCAACTTACAATGCATTTCTGAGTATTACTGAAAACAGAAGTGGCCTACCGTACATGCAACTGGTTATAAATGTATACGGAATCCTTGTTCCTAAATAAAATCCACCATAACTAACAGCACAGGCGATCCCTGTAACCTCCTTTACTGAGCCTTAGAGACTGATGTATTCCCCCTGCTTGTTTGGTGCTTTGCCACTGGCAGCACTGATTTTCTGCCCTCCTCGGTGACTGTAGGAACTCGAAATCCAGAAAGTCTTTTGGTTTTAAACTCACGCTCCTTTTTCAGCAATAGCAACAGTGGCCTGGAGCAGATTTTGCTCTCAACAAAGAGCCAACAAACCACACAAACACAGGCAAGGTGTGCAGCATTGTGCCAGAAGAAACAGTCCTTCCTGGTAAAATCTTTCTATCACAGGTGTGATCTAATCTATAGCTATGGAGTTCTGTTTATTGCTGATACTATCACTGTGCTCTCAAATGCTTTAACAGTGGCAGTTCTTCCCCAAAAGGCAGTGTTATCTGTACAACCATGAAGCTGTTCAGCAGTAACAACGCTAAGAAATGCTCCAGTTCTAATACGGATATATAATACACTAACACACTCGCCAATTCCAGCTTCTCACCCAGGTATAGTGGCATACGCTGGTTGGGTCCCCCTGGGGCAGTGCTCACCTACTGCTGTATGTCCCAGTGCAGCAGGATCCTGCCCCACGGCTGGCCAGGGACACGTCCACGTCTCTTCTGGAAGAAACCAGGGGTGAGCAGAGTGCAGCAGGCCCAAGGCACAATCCTGGCGTGCATGGTCTCACACTCCCGAGTAGCTGGACCACAGCCAGTTCTCAGCAGATACCCAGGCTCGGTGAGGAAGCACTGCTTCAGTGTAACACAGAGAGAGTCACCGCGTGCCAATTTGTATTTGGTGATGTCTCTGAAGAGATCCTCTAGTTAGTAAATGCAACTGTGCCAGCAAAAATGCTTTTTGGTGATACCCGGGGCTCTTGCAAGGAGAATTTTCCTGTAAAACCACATTAACAAACTGCTGCCGACACAAAATTTGCCCAAGCCTAGAGCTCAGGAGGTACAGCTACAGCTCTGCACTTCTCGTAGAACAAAATATAGCACAACCCATCAAGTAAGAAAAAGGGGTCTGAATTATTTCCAAAAAAAGTACTTTTAAATATAGTAATTGCAGCAACGCTTTAAAAAGTTACTCGTATTTCAAAATATTGCTGCTTTGCATATTAAATAATTTCTACTGCACTTGCAAGAGTTAGAAGCTTAAAGATCTGGAAGCAGGTTAAAGAAATCAGTTTTCAAAACAGTACAGAAACTAAATTTTCTTCACTTCTTTTGGCAAATTCAATCAGTACCATAACTTACTCTCCCTAATGTTGGTAAATCACTCTCTTCCCTAAACATAAGAAAGGATTAAAACCAGCCCAATGTTTGGGAAGAGTTTTAAATTAAAATAAACATTTCAAAATACAGAAACTGAACTGAAGTAATCACTCATCACCCATTGCATCTCCCTAAATTTACTCCACAAATTCTATTATTTCAGGTTCTGCCTGTCGTTTCTGGAAGGGAAATGCTTGTTTGAAAGATGTAACTAAATAAAAAAGCCACGGGGGGCTGTGCTCCTCCTACCGTACTCGTGTCGCCCCCAGTAACGTGACTGGCAGTCAGACACACGTCTGCACGGACGAGAGAATTGCATACAAAAAAAAATACTTAAGTTGATTAGTAGTCAAAAGGCCCCTTAGATAACATGACAGTACTGCTGCAACCTCTTCAGAGTTTCAGTCTGTTTACTTTCAAACACGTGTCCCAGCTGTAAATCATACAACTATCAGACTGCTGCATAAAGGTCCACGAGGAGGAAAAGTTCGACGGACAGAAACCTCGCTCCTTTAATGTCTTCCAAAACCATAATAAAACCTAAACTTTTTATAATTAAAGTTATGTTACACTCAGTAACTGATGTTTATGTAATTAATTGTCAATAATGCGGGCAAAGGAAAGCCACTGGGAAAGTCAAAGCTGCCAGCTGAAGCCTTGCATACAAATGCTGCGCTGCCACAAGATTTACCTTGTGCAGAAGCCCAGCAGAAGTTGAGGCAATGCATGAGTCGTTTCCTACCACATCTCTTGAACGTTGAACTGTTACAGCAAGATCGTTTCATTTTCAATTGCCTGTCTCCTCCCCCATTTATCACTCAGTACACCTCTCTTAATTGCTTTTTAAACATTGCTCACACTTAAAATTCAGACTCATCCTATACCATTTACTTCCCAATATAACTTGATGTTCAGAGTAAAACACATAATTACTGTATAAAAAGTTGTACAAACAGGATTAAAAATAAGGTGGAGACTTTTTCCATCCTGCAATTCATTTTACAACATGTATGTCCTAATTAAGCTTAAAGTCCCCCAATTTATGTTAATATTTTGGAACGAGCTGTTTTTTGCGTGTTCAAACTACGGTTACATGAAACGGACCCGTCAGCACTAACTTCCACAGCAAACTCTCAGCCTTTATGCGAAAGTTCTCTTTACATTTCCTTCACTGAGAACATACACAGTCTGAAACCCTTTGGTGAAAGATCCTGTAACTCAATAGCCTTCCAAGGGCTGAACAGCTCGTTCTTCACATGACATAGCTGAACATCCCTGCTGGTGTTTCTGTCACCGACAGATTAGCCTACCAGCGATCACACTGCACTGTGTGTGCCAGACGCGTAGGCTGGTACCAGGACTCCACACGTGGGCAACAAAGAAGTGGCTTTACTACTTCATCAGCTGTGTACGTGAAAGCTTTTATTCTGCTGTATCAGCTGATACACCGCTTCCTGAAGGCTCCTTACAAAAGAAGGAAAACAATTAAAATCTGTATTTAGACAAAGTAACGCTGGAACACTGCTCTCTGCATTAACGCTAGTAAATATGCACAGTGTAAACTTTGTGCAAACTTTTTTCTTAATTAATGTTTCTGTGTGAAATCAGGACTTCCCCAAAAGGTAAGCAAATCAGCACTGTCAGAAGGTCAGAGGGTGAAATATCAGATTTTCTACCTAAAAAGAAATGGTAAAAATTTTCCCAAGACTACTCTTACCAACACCCAACACTGCTTGCTGTGAACAGTGCCTTATACCACACGCTCAAGGAAGAGGAATCTGTTTGCTTTTATTCTACTAATGGCCACGGGAGAAAATGACTGCAGGAATTATCATCAAACCTGGAGCATCATTATCTTGAATTTGTTCACCCTCTCAGGAAATGTAAAATTTTATTCATACCTCTGGACAACAAGAAGCTCGGTTCTTCACTGCAAAGTTTGGAGTTAATGATCCTTGGAAAATCAAGATAACAAGGATTTTCAGGAAGAACTGAAGTTGTAAGATGTTCCAGTTCCAGTTTCTTTGATTTTCTGACTGTCTTTCCTTTTTAGTTGATGTCCCATGTAGTGCTTTGGGTCATTGCTGATGTTTTTTATTTTTACCTGGCAGCTCAGGTACTTACTCTTTGTGCTCTACAACACTTGCGTCTGTTTCTACAATCTGCTTTCTAGGACAGGACATCCATGCCTTGCAAAGTGTAAATATGAAAAGCCCATTCTTCTTCCTAGATTCGGTCAGTGGCTGTTGCAGAAATGGAGGCAATTCAAAAGTTCAAACATTTTGAGAGTGTGATCCTACCTCTCCCTTCAGAGCAACAATTTCAAAGTTGAAGTGGCTGCCACAGTACATGGCAGATTTCGATGCACAACTGATAGGTGGTCCCAAACTTTCAGTAGCTGGCACCTTATTTGAAGCTTTTGATTAGAGATCTTGCTAGCTACTGATGGATCCCTCCACCAGCCACAGCTGAGCTTCTGAGCAAATTTAATCATAAATGACCTACAAAACGATCTTTTTATAATGCTGGTACAACGACATGTGTCTTCCCCTACAATTATATGATTTAATTGGAAGTGGTAGAAGAGAGAGGGGGAAAAAAGGTGAAGCATGGCTAGGAAACCATGATTGAAACAGCCAGAGTGGATCAACAATTAGCTCCTGCTGTTTGTCCTGAGCAAACTGGTCAGTGTCTCATGGAGCGGGCAAATATCACCCTCCCAAAAAAGAACCAATCTGTGCTAAAACACTGCCAATGATATGCATACAGCAAAAAACTCTTGTCAGGGAAGAGAAATTTAGGCTTGCAACAGATGCTGCAATTAAAATGAAAAGAGCTGCAAAGCTACCCTGCATTTCACTCCAGAAGTAAATTGTTGAACTGTAGTTAATGATCAATTTATTAAATAAGCATCAGGCTTTTATGTCATAATTCTAAAATCCTCAGCTGTTACATAACACATAAGACAATATATATGGGCTGCTTTGATTCTGAAACATCAGCGTTCATTTATCCATCAGGGGCCCAGCAGGATAGAGTTTACCACTCCTTTTGAAATCACACACAATGTGATTTTACTTGCTCTTCAAGATTAGCTCAGTGTTTCCACTTCCGCGTGTCAGACCAGTTTTAAAGACTCACTTCCAGCAGTTCCTAGAACCCACTGTATTTATCACAGCAACAAAGACACAGGAAAGATCTTTTTTGGTTTTTTATGTTTGCCTCCTCCCCTGCCCCCTTTGTAAAAGTGTTGTACTTTCTGGCATTCTTTTCTTTTCGCAGTTGCTTTTAACAGACCAACACTCCAACAAAGGCAAACAGTTTCATCACATTAACCGAGTGCTTATTGTGAGGAGAGACTATAGATTTGTCAGCGAAATGCTGAAGTTATTATCCTCTGCTAATAAAACTCGCTGTAATACAGTGTGATGCAAACAGTTAATCCTAGCTAGTTTGCAGAACACAGTAAAAACAAGCACGTTCTCAGCGGCAACCTCATTACGCTTTCTCGAGTACTACCAGACATCTCAGCTTCAGCACCAACAGAGAGAAAAAAAAATCTCCCGAGTTATGCTTGAAAACCCCTTAATCCATAGCGGAGAAAAGAATCACAGGTTTTATAGCCCCTTCCACTAACTCCAGAGAACAGGAGAAAAGAACAAAATACCACCCTGTCAGCTTTGAGAGAGCCATTATGTTCTGCTACCCATCAATGCAGAGAATGATTAAGTCTTGATTCCTGGTGCCAAAGACTTCAGATAAAGAAGCGAATCATTCATTCCCAGCCACGATCACACTTAGCAAACCAAGCGAGGGAACCAACAGTAAAGTATGCTCAGCTACTGAAGTTTATTGTAAATAGCTTGGAAGCAAGATTTCTTTCTGCGATGATGTTGAAAAATCCATTACATGGAGGCACCGGCAGATATTTACTTATCTGAGGTTAGCATGGCTTCATGAAGAAGCAAGAAATACTTAGTTTGGATGACAAATCATTCCACAAACATTATTAATCCTCCGAGTGGTAAATATTTCAGGTTTCAAGAGCCAATTAGAAAGGTCAGCATTTATCTTTTTGTCTGTTTCCAGCCTTAATAACTTTTGCACTCTGCCTGTAGATTAATCATCGAAGGGAAATATATAGAAGTTTACAAATAGGAAAAATAACCTAGGCATAATAAGAGAGGGTCCAGCCTGGACAAAAATTACCTCTACCTGTTCTGGTTTTGATGACTATAGCCCACCTTAATCCAAAATCTAATTATTTGGATTAGATTAGGACCGTGGATTTACTGAAATGCCCAGGCAAACCACATGCAATCTTATATTTGGGGCACAGGGTTGCATTTCATTTTGAAATCCCTTTTAATTCCTCACAGGCATTTGTAACTTCTTTTTTCCATGACAGGAAATATTTGTCCCTCTGCAAAAGTTTACAACACAAAATCCCTGACTCCAAACCCAGCAGAAGACCGTTACTTGGTTTTCATTGTTATTCATTTGCTACACCTGAGGTCATAGCAATTACTAAGAACTGGAGAAATTCTACAGTTTTTCAAGTGAGAATTATTTTGCAGGGGGATTGGTTTGTTGTTTTTTCGAGGCAGTATGTGCCTACATTCCATAAAAAGGCAAAGCAGCTAATAAAGGATCAGCAATACCCACCTCTGCCAGTGCATGAGATCATTCCACCCGAGACACAGAATATGGGATGTTACGCAGAAGAGCAAGGATGCATACAAATCAAAGTCATGAATGCACAATAAGACAGCAAAGAAAACAAAACTGACAAGATAAGGAAAAACATGCCTCCCATGTAAATATTTTCTTATCACTAAATGAGAACTTTGTTTCTAGGCTTACCAGAAATACACAATCAGACCCACCTAAAACGGGTTTAACTCATCCAAACTGGTTCTTGGTTAAGTTTGTTCAAGGATTCTTAATGAAGAAGAATCATTAAGAAACAAGTAAAACTTCTTAGCTGCTATGGAAAATTTTCTTTCAAAACCAATGGCTCCTTTCTGTATTCTTGAACTGGATTCCTCCATCTCACACTGTTCATATCTACTGATTTACGAAGCCAAACACGGCTTTGCTCCTTCCCTGAGAGAATGAGGATATCCAAAATGCATTATTAAGAACAAAATAAAAACAGTTCCACCAAAACTATCAACATACATAAACCCCCGTTGCTTAAAGACGACATATAATTTGCACTGTCTGCCTCAGTACAGCTCTTAAGACGCTGCACCGAGCAGGGATGTGCAACTCGCAATTTACTTCCAAAACATCCCCATAGGAAAAGATCCTCCGAAAGATTTTGTAAATGCTCGTTTGTACATTATATGTTTTAATTAACGTACAGAACAGAAATTACCATTTAGATAAGATAATGCTCCCCAGCCACCCCACCCCTGCATTCTGAAACTCTGCCAGGCTTCTCAGCCCCTCATCCACACTTGTATTTCTAGCAATCCTCAGGCCCTGCTTAGCATTAATTCAGCTGCAGTTGGAGAGTTTCTCCAAGGCAGTCTCTTCAATTCCAAAGTGCATGAACTGCTTAATTTGAGTGCTCGGCAATTTGAGTACTTTAAATAGAGAAAATACTGCAGGATACGACAGACGTCATACTTGCTTGTGTGACTGCTCCAACAGCTGTACGGCCAGAGTGAGCTGTATGCCTAAGAGCAGCCCCAGCTGCCAGTACAGACACTCGAGCAATGACACCTGAGAAATCCTTAGTCTCCTGGCCGAAATTTCAGAGAGTTCACATGTGAAAGTTCAGGAACCCATGGCAGAAAGCGTCGCTGGGGTTTGCCACATGGAAGCTAGCGCAGACCTTACACAGCAGCCATGCCTGCAGTGAAGAGTTATACGATTATCGGAGATAAAAAGATACTCTCTCGGGTCACGGAAGTACTAATGGGATTTACAACCACTTCACACAGATAATCTCTTATTCCCTGGTTCCTTTCCCCACTCCTTGGTCACAATGTGCACTTTCTCACTTGGCCAAGTGCAGAAGGTCTTTCATCCCCTTTACCACCTGCCTATTTCTGGTCTTCCGCAAAGCAATCTCACAGTCAATGTCCATCACCGACAAAGAAAACCTATAGCAGATATCCTACCAAACTGAGAGACCATGCAATTATTCACCCAGGCCTCCGAAACTCAGTGTCCAAAACGTACAGGCAGATACTTAACATTGTGGTGCATGTTTCTAGACTGTAATAGGAAACTGTCTCAAGGCGGATTTTTAAAAAGTATGCAGGAATCAAGGAGGGATCAGGGATCCCGTGACTCCTGCCACACCTGATGGGCACAGGTGCTCTGAAGAAGTGGCTCAAACTCTCCATTTAAGCCAGGAGTACTAGTGCTCACCCATACCCACTAAAGAGGGGTCTGTGTGATTTAATTAGATCATGCTTTAAAGTACTTTGAAGATGTGAAGTGGTGTATGTGGCAACCTCTCAGAGTTATTATCACGATCAAAGTAATTCTTGAAAATATTTCGTAATTTTTGAGGACAAAAGAAAAAAAAATCTAAGGGGTCCTATTTAGACATATTACGTTTAGGTGCTGGATATCACAGGGCAAAGGCCTGTCATTTTGATTTTCCATGAAGTGTCATGCCACCTACAAAAAAGTACTGCCCAAATAAACTTAGGTATCATAAACTATATACTTCTATTAGAGTGATCATATTATGAAGTCCTAAAAAACGCAAATGGTTTTCCTTGATAACAGAAACTGACCCAGAGTTTCAATTTCAGTGAAGGAAATAATAATGATACCACCAGGTGTAATGGGTGAAATGTTCCCCTTGTTCCCCCCTTGCTCAGGGGAACAAACCCCTGACTAAACAACTAAGCAACAGAATAATCTTTTTTGCTAAATGGATACCTCAGTCCCCACTTGAGTAGATTCAATCTTTTAGAATGGGTGCTCAAGAGTTCCTTTTTTATTATTTTTTTGTGCACCTCAGATAATACAATAAAGAAAATCACTCCATCTCATACCTAATTGGCATGCAGCGTGCAAAAGCATGGGAGAACCAGTAATCTGGATTTTCTTACACATACAAATAACTAACCTAAATGAAAGTCATGAAGGTGGCAGAACCAAAAAACCCCAAACCCAACTCCACCCACCAGAAGGTGAAGCACTTAAAAGCTAGGAAATGCTGCATTTCAGTGGATTTGCAGCAGTCCCCCAAATCTCAGTTTCCACAGTTAATGCACTGAATAAAGCAGGACACTAACGGAAAAAAAAGATTAAGTAATTACATAATAAGAGGACCTGTAACCCGAAGTACACATAACAGGGGAGCTGAATTAAAACTGCATGGAAAGACAGAAGCTTCCCCCCCTGCCCCAGTCTATACTCTACTTGTAGTAGACAAATCAATACCAATAGCTAATTAACGTAACTGACAGTCAGCTTTGTCTGTAGCATATATTACAGCAGAACAGCAGCCTGACGGGGTTCAGCAAGTGCAGAAGAAATATGACTTGTGAAACCACCACCACAAAGCAGCACTGCAAAAGCTGGGACGAATCTTTTGTGTTGGTATAACAAGAACAGCATGTCAAAATCTTCCCAAACTTCAGCATTTGTCCTGAATTCATGAGAATTAGCTAAATTGAAGTCATGTAGGAAACTTAGTACTTGATGTAGAACTGTTCCTTGCCAGCTCAGAGAATCCAAGCACAGAAAAATATACACCCAAATTCTCAGACAGGTGAGTCGGATTCAATGGGGCATTTCTAAAGACATCTTTAATAGTAAGCACAGTTTACCCCAGTTAGTCCTCATCACCTAGTTTCTCCTTTCACAGGTCTGAATGTCGCTTTTCAAATTGCCTCTTTTCAAAGCAGTAGCTGCTCACACAGGGATCGAACTGAGAGACTGTTTCCTCTTCCAGAGGCCACCTCACCCTGCCCTTTGCAGGGGCCTTCTGGCACCGGCCAGCTGAGGATCACCACCCTCCCAAGGAAGGCTGACTGCAGCTCCCCACCGTGTAACCCTAAGTGGCCAGTATTCTGGCCGACGGCAACCGCAGCTTTCCAACCTGTGAGGACAACGGGAAACCCTCATTTATTATTTTGCATGCAGTTTGCATACCTGGAGCTACTTATCACACAGGCTTTTTTCGCTTGTGAATGACCAAACACCACGCCTGCAGGCAAGAACTTCTACAGGCTTTAGCTTGTTGGCTTCCTGTGTAAATTCCACAGCATTTAGCTTCCTGATTTTTCATTAATACTGAAGAAACAACCTAAATGAATAAACCTAAAGAACCTAGGAAAGCGGAGGAATTGAAAAAGACACCTGTAAAAAGACAATGCCTCAAGTGTGTTGGGCGCTGTGCTTGAACACAACAGGCAGTCCCAGACAGCAGTGCACGTGGCTGTTTTAACTAGCACAGACATACCAGTGGAGGCTCACGATGCTAATTACAGTTGCCACACAGTGATTCACATGATTCATGTCCTTTGTTAAGAATATTCCATTTTTCATCAAATTATTTGTGAAGTAATATATGTAAAACAACCTGAAATGCATGCAAAGCGTGGCAGAGGGGTTACACATTTACAGACACGGTCGCTCATGTGAGGTAAGAGCTCAAAACGGAACCAGGGCTAGTCATTTGCAAACCAGAGTTTTCCAAGGCAGCAGACGGGCAGCATGAACTGCTGAAGCTCGCAGCTCCTCTCCTCTCTTGGGACCCTTGGCCAGCCGCTGCAACACCTGGGTGTGCCCCAAATTGCAGGTTACAGGCTGTTCCAAGAAGCAGTTTTAAGATTCTTCACGTATTGTCTCAGGTCTGTAAAGCTGTCCCTCCTCCTGTCAGGCTTACAGAGCACACTCCCCTAGGATATTATCTGGAAAAGAATTTCAGCTTATAAAACAGGTTTAACAGCTGAAGAAAACATCTAGAGGAACTGTATACTTCAGGATCTGTTTTCACATAACCGATCTGTTCAAAGGTACATTTTTTCCTTATTATTTCAAACTAATCTTCAGTGGAAAAGATTATTATTCCACTCAAAGTACTGCTACAACATCTCTTATTTGTTCATACAAGCTCAAAAAACTGAGAGATGCCTTTAGTTAGACTGGTAGTTAACGATCATCATCTTAAGCTATTTTACTCCATCTGTGGATTGCTAAATAGCTGTTCAGCGCTCTTGTGTACCAGCAAATCTCATCTGTACCTTTACATTGCATTTTCCTCCTCTTGCAAAATAAACATTTAAGATTTGTTGTTGCAGTTAATCACAGAGAAAGTAAAATATCAGCGAAAAACTCAGCAATGTTTGCTCTATAACCTTTGCTCACTGTCCTCCCAAGAGTGGAAACTAAGGGCTACCTGGAAGAGTTTAATGTGTGTCAACTTCAAGAAAAACATCTACGGGTAGGCAAAAGGGGCATCTCTAAAGATAGCAGTCAAATCATGAAATGTTTACAAAATAAATCATGACGCCAGTGACCTATATGCATTTGCAAGTCTGGCAAGAGAGTAACTGCTGATCCTAGCAACAAAATTTCAGAAGGATTCATTTCAGAAATCTTCCAGTAAATTTGGATCCTGTTCTTCAGAAGTCATTTGAGCTCTGCTAGCCCCATCGTGACTGAACAGAAGAGCCAGGGAGTCGTGACCTTGCAGCACCATGTGTTCGCTAGGTTCTGTCCCCATCCAGTTCTGCCCCTTCTCATTTCTGCCCCCGAGCATTAAGCTGTTCAACCGATGGTACAGAGAAATTAAGGGTTTGCTGGGTATTTTAAGTATCAATTTGAGTAGATTGTACCAAGCTGCTTCTCTTGCCTTTCAGTATGAAAGGGCACTCTGAGCACTCCTGTACACAGGTTGCCTCATCAGTGATTAATACTGTCAAAAGCACTAAGAACAAGCGTCACGGCTGTACTCCGTACCAGTCATGTCAAACCCCTACTTGGACACCAGTTCATGTGTTAGGCTTCATCTTCTTACAAATACTACACCATCTTCATTTGCACGGGAAGGGTAGAAACAGATGTATTTCTGCAAGTTACCATAACCCATTTAAAGAAGCAGCTAAGCTACGGACACAGTAAAAGCAACTATCTAGAAAAGTCAAAAAGAAAAGCCAAACAGAGAACACCTCAGACTACAACCCAATAAAATAAATGAATAAATAAGATTCTCTAATTTCTTAATCAATCACGCAACTTTGTCAGCATTTGCTATTTTATGCATTTAAGCCACTAACTCATTTCTACAAGTTTGAAAACGTAGACCTAGTAATTCTTGTGGTTTACCAGTGAGACCAAGGCAAGCTGCGATATTGTTAAAACCAAACAAAAAAATCTCCTCTCTCATCAGCCACCATAGCAACATTTGCAGGAGACACATCCATAAGTATGGACCTCTCTAGACATCATTCAGCAAATAAGGTGTCTTCTACCTAAGACACATACAGAAACCCATCTTGGTTTGGTAACAGACTAAGTTGCTATTGACATAATGGCATCCACAGGAATTAGGGGGGAAAAGCCAACACAAACTCACAGTAGTGTAAGATTAAACCAATTATTTTTTGTAAAAAAACCCCAATTTTACAATACACCTGATTTTTTTTAACTCCAAATTGCCTTAAGCATTAGCAATGTCAACTGCAGTGATCAAAACTGGAACTGCTTGAAGGGGAGAGGGTCGGAAAAATCACTAAGGGGACAACTTCAGATTTGCTCCAAAGGACCAAAAGGGAGGACTGACAGAAACACAAAATACGAGAAACCAGCAACTGTTTACAGAAAAAATTTGGGGGAAAAGTGGGAGATACAACACATGGTAGTGGAAGGACAGTATTTGTCACCAAGAAAATAGTAAAACTTAGTATTTTGCTGTATTGATATCGCAAGCCTATCATTTGGATGACACAGAAAACATTTCCAAACAAGAAAGGAAATATCCAGGTTTCTCAGAAAAACATCAGAACATATTTACAGGTAATTTTTCCTCCATCAATGGGTTTCAGAGTTTACAAGAACAGGCAGATGCACCAAATCTCTAGCCCAAAAAGGCGTATTTTTCTACATAACTGTGTACTTCTTTCTACATGTTCAATATATTAGATACCCACACATACTTATATTTAAATGCATATATTTAAACATACACACAGGCATAGACATATTTGTACGCACACAGCTGATCAGGTGGTCAGGCCTTAGCTATTTTCATATCCAAGAGAAACAACTTACTGTTCTTGTTTCTCAGGAGAAACAACTTAGTATCAGAAAGTGAGTGCTGAAATTCCACATGTGGTTCACAAAGTAGCATATCCTATTTTATTACAGAGACCACCAATGTATTTTGTGTGAATACATACGCTATGTTGAAAAGCTGCAAAGCAAGGATGTACTGCAGAAATATGAAAGATATTTGGGGGGTTGGACTAGATGATCTCTAGAGGTCCCTTCCAACCCCTACCATTCTATGATTCTATGATTCTATGATTCTATATGCAGGAAGTGCTCTTAGTATTTTCATTCAAATTGTGCATATATGTAAAAATCAGGACTGGAATTTCCCATTGCTCTGAACAATTTTAATTTCAATTTATTTATTTATTTATTTTATTTATTTATTTATACTTATCCTTCTCATGCACTCGAGAGCAGTATGACGGGCAAGACATAGGAATAAATATTGTTAAAGAGAATTTATTACCTTTATTGTATGCAATTGCAACCACTGTGAGACTTTGACCTATGAAGAAAAAGGAAACTAAGAGAAATAACATGTAAGAAGCAGCCAAGGAGTCTATAATGGTCTTTCCAAATTGACAGAGGTTGTCCTAAAATAATTTAAAGAAAAGTCGTGTTTTCTTTGGTAATTTGTGGTCAGTACTAAAAGCATTAAAGAGAGGATAAATTATTTTACCCGCCTAAAAGTCTTACGGACTTTTCCCAAAGATTACCTTTGTAAGAAAACAAGAACTTATCCCATTCTGCTCATTGGAGAGTACTGTTTTATAAGAGTTCATCCTTCAGGATCTGGTTGCAACTGATCTTTCCTTTACAAAGGCAGATGGATGCAAGGAAGTGCTGTGTACAGTCTACTGCCTTGGCAGGTGTACTTGGAGTAGCTTGGAAGTGGTAGCATGAAGGACTACTTACCCCAAAAGGAGCCCTAGCTTCAGTTTTGGGGGTTCTGTACACACTGTACTTCTACTGATAAAGAAAAAAAATTTCGCCTGCTTCCCTCTTGGAAGACCCCATTCAGTTTTGAGTCAGTTATAAATTGCAGGAAAATCAAGTGATGCATTCACAGTTGTAGTAACGAACTTGGCCGTCCCAGAGCTCTGCATACTCTCCAGCGTACAACTGAAGAATTTCTAGTGGTAAGATTTACTCCAATATCTGAAACCAACAGATTTTTTTCACATTTAGCTTAAATAATGCACAGCAGCGAAACGTTCACACCACCGACCACCCTTTCTCTAGTTTTCTCAACTGTTCAAATAAAACTAAGCTCTCTTAGTAATATACCATTTCAATCAATTTGCCATTTCTTCTAGATGTTTACAGATGTTTACAGAACTAAAAACTTACCAATCTTTAACCAGCAGCATAGAGATCTGCTCTGACCAGTGGGAAGAAATTCTCAGCACGTTAGAGAAGAAAAATTATTGCCAATGTTAACCATGAACATCAATACAGCACACAAAAAATACAAGACATGAACATCACTTGGACTTGATCACCATCACTATTTTCCTCATGATTTTCTTCTGTTTTCTAGTTATGAAGCTTTGGTTTCCCCAGGGATACAAAAACATGTAACTGTCCATCACACAAGCAGGTCACAGCAAGAGAGCATCTTAAAAATTCCCAGAGCTTCTGTTTTAATTCTCTCAATATAAGTCTGTCTCAAGAAACCTGACATGCAGTCAAGGAACAGCTCAACTTGACAACAGCTTCCCCTTGATCGTAGCCATCTGCGCATCACCAGAACTGCTCATAGCAACACAACTGCAGTATTATTCTTATTTTAGTAATCTCCATGTAAAGCACAGGCGTACGCCTCTCTCGTAGCTGTGCTCTCAAACAGACTCTACAATTATGAAAGCCAAGATTACTTCTAATATCAGCCACCTTCACATTTTAGGAATGCCAAACAGTCACAAGCTCTCAGCATGGAGCATATGCTCCAGCTCATCAGCCCAGAGATTTTGGTGGCAATAATCACAATAATTTCACAGTTACGGAAAGTAAATCTTTACATACTCTACCATTTTCCAAGTTACCGTACAAATTTTATCACTAGTTTCTAACCGTGACTTGTTCAGAGAATTGCTGTTGTAAAATGGGATCTAACTTGTGGTACATGATGTCCCTGTCATAGGCCACTGAAATTTCCCACTCGAAGCCTCTGGGTGGCCTGGCCCCACATTCCACCTACAGAAAAGGTTTGACATCGACTGCCGGCAGACTTGGCTCTGTACCTGCAGTAATCATGTCCAGGACTCCCCAGCTACCTGACAGCCCCTTTGGAGATACTCTCACTGTGCCGCCAGACATCCAAAAACCCTGGGCATAGGCAAACCACCCCCATGCTCTGAGCAGATTATAGCTGCTGGTGGGGAAGGCAAAACATCAGAGGAATCCTGGATGTATGGCAGTCCTGGTAAAGGAGAAAGCCACCGAACAGGAACTTGCCATTTCTCTTGCTGTATCTAGGCTACATCTTCCTTCACCCAGCTGAAATCCTAGGGTGGCACAGTCACTTTTTCACTTGTCAGTCAGTTCCATATACATGTTTGCTGAGGGGAAAGGGACATTTCTCTGGACAAAAGCACCGGTACTGATGCCTAAAAGAAGGGCCAGTCACAGAAAATACTTCTGCTAAGAAAGCTGAGGTCGCCTACTGGTGATTTAGGCATTCACATCGCAAAGCCGCAGGTACATCACCTACAAGACCAACCTGAAAAGAAGCTAAGAACATTTTTGAGGCCATTTAGCAGCGTCCCTGGAGCAACACTACCTGTAAGTTACCTTGGCACTGAACTCTGTCTAGGCAAGGACTACCCACTCCTCACTTCTTCCATGCTTTGAGCAGCCTCCACTTCCTTTCCTACACTATACTAGTTATTGGGGCAGCAAGGCCAGCACTGCGGAGACTTGCAGCAGCAGCAGTTATTCCTCTCTGCGGTGTGTACTGCAAAGTGCTGTTTTTACTGACACCCAGCAGTTGACACTGATGGTAAAACAGGCAGGTACACACATATGTATCATCTCCTCTGCCCAACATTAGCACCGCGGTGGGACTTGTCTTGCAGCACTCATCCACATTCTCCAGTTGTCAAGGAAAGAAAACAAAGCCAGTAAACTTAAGCTTGAGTCACTCAGAAGCAATAATTTCAAACTTACTATGCGGGACTGTTACAAAACAAGCAAAGTTATCTGTAAAGATAGCAAAAACACCTATGCAGATCTAAAACATAAGTCACTGAGTTTAAACGTGGCAGGAATTTAACTTATCTTTGTGTACTCTGCAATGTGATCTACCATTAGCAAGACCTGTCTGCTGCAGCTTGGTTTTCTCCCTTCTCAACTTTAGAAGCCAAAGGCAGCTCAGACATTTTGGTCATAGGGAATATAAACAGCCAGCAGTCACATTTCCTTACTAATGGCTCTAACATCAATGTTAACAGGAGCACACTTCAGGCACTTCATAAATTGCTGCTTTTGCCATGGTCTTACACACTCAACTAGAAAAAACAGAAATAAAAAGACTATATACTAACTGCACAGCTAATGCGCAGCACCCTATATACAAATGTCCTACACAGAACAGAGCACTAAAAACATCACACCAAAGACACTATTTCTGTATGAATCACTACAAAATGCGGTCTCTCACTGGGATTTTTTTATTGAATGCACAGTGTTAAGGCCATTTTAAAATCCTCTCACAAACATGAGCCCTTACCAGCACTCTCAGGACCCCAGCAGCCCCACTAGGGTTCTACCCACTTCCCCAAACAAAGGAGAGCTCTGCTGTTCAAATTACTCCCTTAGGGACACGCCGCACAACCCCTACGACTTAATTTTACTTCTTCAATGATACTACTGCAAACACACTGAATGCTAATAATAAATAAATTATTCAAATATTCGGTCTCTACGGAAGCACCACATGAATCATCTTCTTGAAAAGAAACTCCTGAAGAGATTGTCAGGTACCCTTAATGTGTGTGTGTGTGTGTGAGCAAAACAAAAAAAAAGAAAGAAAAGAGCTGATTTCAATAATAACGCGATGTGAATTAAAAGTGATTTATTGTAAAAAGAAGATACCGCAGCTTTGCTGTGAATTCAATAGGTTGACCAAAGCCAAGTCACCAGCAAACACAGAGCATGACTTGTCACCAGTTTCAAAGAGGGTGGAACTGGAGGTTGGAGAAGCAAAATTTGAAGAGAAAACATGGTGAAGTCAAAAAGTTTGGTGCTCTTCTGATGAAGATAACTAAACTGCAACTAAATTGGACACTCAAACCCCAAGATCTCCACACAAAACAGTCATTTATGGAGTTAAAGAGTCAACATCCAAGTGCACCTCTAAGAGTAAGGAGCTTATCTGAAACTTTAATGGGGAAAAAAACCCCCAAAACCTAAAACACACTTCCCTGCAAAAGCTAACAAACAGCACTGTTGCTTTTTACAGTTAGGTTCTCTTGGTTCAAGGTTCTCCCATTAGCGGAGAGTATGATACAGAGCCAATATTTTGCAGACTGACAGCTCTGGGCAGCGAGAAGCACTATTATTATCCCCATTTCACAGAGCAGAAAACCAAAGAATTATAACCCCAAAGCAAAAAAAGCATTTAGATTCTTGGGGAACGTGAGATGCCCAAATACGCATTAGGAAATTAACGTTTAGTTGGATTTGAGCATAAAGGTCTTGCCCAAGGTTGTGTTATAGATCACAGCACCTAAGTCTACCAATTCTGAGGCTGGACTGTCTTGCATCACTTCTGGCCTTTCTTCTTACAGACACCACTACATTTAAGTATTATATAATATTAAATGATCTGTAATACACATGCTACCTTGCCATGTTGTTTTTTCTTTGCACCTCTAGGTAGTAGAAGAAACCGTGCATTTCTCTCCAAGTTTAGTTTTCTTTTGATGTGTAAGACATGCAATTCTGGAAGTTAAATGCATGCGAGTCTTCCTGAATCCTCTCGCCTTTCAGATCTCCCCTGCTCCTCCTCTCATCATTCCTGTTAGCACCAGCGGGTACGGATACCAGGATGGGCTGCACCTCTCCCCTACATACCCAGGACTTGCATCTGTCCTGCTTGTGCAATGGAAAGAGCAGATGAAATGAATTTCCACCACAAGAAAGAAGTCCACTGGGCCTGCAAGGGCCCTCAGGTGTTTGTTGGCGGGTGCTCACAAAGACATCCCCATTTTTCACGTAATTAGAGAGAAAACATGTGTGGCTGCATGTACGCAGAGTCTTCTCTCTGTGAATTTGTCGTCAACTTCCATTTTGAAGGTAATGAGAACAGTTCCTCCCAAACCTCTCCAGAGAAAAGCCTGAGTAGCTGGTACGGGCAGTACTCGATGTCCACAGAAACTGGTCCCTACTGTTGTTATGTTTTTATCCTAATGTCACCTATTAACATAAAAACACAGGCTGGATATCTTCATTTATAAGAGGGGATGATTCTAATTTAGCCTTCACAAGGAAAACTAGCAACAGTTGCCCGTTTTCTGCCTGCTCCCTGCTGGCTTATTTCCACCTCAACAAGCGCTTCTATTAATAGCTAACACTTGTACAGTCCCAGATCTGCTCTCTGATTTTGTACAGTTACTCACAGGACAAGGTATCAAATGAACTGCTTGGTCATTTCAAGGATTCTCATGCTTATCAGAAAAGAAAAAGATTTGTGTACAAATGTGTGTATGTGTTCATAAAGGAGCTGGTTCCCCATCTTTTTCTGTAGGAATTCTCAGGTCCAGTCTGTCCACATTTTATACAAAATAAACTTTCAGAATTAGGGATGCAATTTTCTTGCTCTCTCAAATAAATTACCATTCTCATCCAAGAATAAAGGGATCTGTGTGCTTTGGCAATTTCCTTGAAGTCTCATGTTACGGTCAGACATCAGTACACTCAAATGTGAAAGCCACCATCTTGGGTTGAGGGCATCAAGGGTTGGTATCTTGCCTGCAGCAGTGCCCACAGTTTCCATTTCTACTCTGCAACAAACTCTGGAGTCACTGTCACATGCTGGTTTTGGTGATACCTGACCCTGTGAAGACAGTGTCTTCCAACTCTTTCTTGCCAGAGCTTCTTGCAGGTGGTGTCAGCTACAAGCCATGGCAGCTGGACCAAGACAGATCACACATGGGCTGCTAGAAGCATCAGTCAGAGATGAAAGTGTCTCGTACAATGCTTTCCAAGATGAGGAGATGCGGAGCCATCCCCATATAAGCATCCTATTGCTTGCTCTGTTCTGGAGCACGAGGATGCCTGTTCCCTGCAGCTGACAGCAGAGAAAAAGAAGCAGCTTGTGAGCTCTGGAGAAGACAATCCCTTCTTTCTCAGGTTCCCTCAGCCAAGTGGGACCGGAGGCCACATGCGACTTCTCACTCCTCCCCTCCTGTGTTCTGCAAATGGGAAGGGGTTTTTGCCAGTCTTTTTTTCCATTCTAATTAAAAGAGAATCATGGCTTTAAAGGAAAGCCATGCAGTCTCAATTCAGTTCACTGACTGCTGCAATCCTGTTCACAGGTGTGAGTCTCAGTCTGCAGGATATCTGGAGTAAGAGCTCGTACCTTTGATTTAACATCCACAGGCAGCAGATTTGAACTGTACTCATCATCAGAAGTGGAGGACCTTGCTCACACAAGAAAGCAGAAGAAAGCAGACAGCACGGCGTGGATCATAGCTGTACCTCCAGTTGGTCAGGAACTGCTGGAAGCAGCAATCCAAGGTGGACCATCTAGTCACAGTGATGACGGCCATCTCCATTTCCAGCTTCGCCAACACTAGGGACTGGATGACCCAGGTTCACTTTCCTTCCCTGAACCACAAAGAATCATGCTACCACAAGGACCTGCTTCTTCCAGGCTTTGACTAGATACTCAGGAAGCTTACCCAAGAATAGCATTAAACCTCGCAGACGTGTACTTGCCGTAAACCAGAGAGAAGGTATTGCTTTATTTCAGCTACTGCCCAGTCACAGGGCTCTTGCATCTTCTGGGACAGCTCCCGCAGTTCTTGCACTCTTGTTTCAATCCCACTGCAGCAGCAACAGGAGACGCAGATCGCTGTTTTCACTGTGCAGTGCTGTGTTTTTGTGCCAGCTGTAATTACACCCACAAGTGTTCTACACATGCTTCCTTGCAACTCAGGACAGAACAAATTCAATATCAGAAGACATACTATTATGTTGCATTTAGTTTAATATAGTGTGAGGGCAAATAAGACAAAAACAGAGTAGTAAGTTTGGTATTTTTTTCCTCAAAATGAAAGCCTTATCTTCAAGAAATAAAATCAAATCCCTCCACAGTCCAACTACATCTTACAGGTGGCACTCAGCAGCTGGAATTTACTTGACTGCTGCTAAAAGTTAATTTCAAGATTTATTTTTAATTTATTTAGGGAGAATGTTAAGATATACTGAGAGCAAAACAGTTTTATTATTACCATTGGTCTGTGAGCAAGTCTATAACATGAGATTAATACCCAAGACCAGAGCAGAGGCAATGAAACTAACCTTATCTGAACATGATGCATTAATTCTTGACATCAACGTGATTATGTCCCCACCTATCTCATCCAGCACAAGTTTCTGAAGAGTTTAGAATATGTCTAAGTCTTTTCCACCATAAAGACTTTTTCCTGTCATACATGTTATTAAACAAAAATGGATGTGTTATGACAGCTAAGAACAGAAAAAACAGCGGGAACAAAGGCTCTCCATACAGCAGGTTTAAAAAAATTAAGCTGTGATTCGAAACAAAAACACATCATGTACAATAACAAGTTACAAAAAACAATAGAAAAAGTAAAGCAGGAAGAGGAAAGACCTGTTTTATCTGGGAATCCTGAAGTCGCAATCGCCAAGGACACACAAGTATCAGAGTCTGGTAAGGCTGAAGGTGCTACCTATAGTAAGCTCTGCATGGGACTTTGTGAGAAGACCAAAGAGCATGAGATACAAGAAACAACCTTCACCTAGCAGGAGGAACTTAACATTTCAAAAAGCACTTGAGCAGGTGAGTTACTCAACACAGAAAATAAGTTTATTATTCATTTGTTTTGATGAGAGAGTTAATACTAGGTACAACAGTACCATGAGCCTCAAAGAATAAACTGACGTAGCCATCTCCTATCTAATAAAATCATAGACAAAAAGAAAATGACATATATATCTTGTTCAAAATTCTTCAACAAAGTACAAGCAAAGACAGCCAGAAAGGAACAGAGGATGAATCCTACTCAAGTCGAAGACATTATGGATGCAGAATAGCCACAATGAATTTCAGCTTCCCTTTCTCTTCCTTTGCTGTTTTGAGGTACACACATAACTGGTTTCTCAGTCACTTTCTCCAGAAAGATATGTTAAATGCTTTACAATGGTTAAGATTATTTTTCTAAATAGTTCAGGTATAAAATGAATGGAAACCAGGAGAGTCTAAAAGTCTTTCTTGGCTAAAAAAAGGTACTACTTACATTGCGGAATTTTTTTCTCTTCATTCCCCAGACCAGAGAAAGAGCATTTTCCTTAACAACTCAGAAGAAATGAGGTGTGACAAGTGCACATGAGTATCGCATTTACTAAAATTTCAGAAATATTCTGTAGTCTTGTCTGTAACATGCAATGAACATTCTTGTCAAATGTAGCAAAACATTTATCAAATAAAAATAATCTGGAATCCTTTTGTTACCTAAACTTATGCCAATCAAAGGGCAGTACTATAACTTGAGACCGATAACTGAGTCAATTTTTCATTCTCCTATCTGCATTAAGCTNATAACATGCACTGAACATTCTTGTCAAATGTAGCAAAACATTCATCAAATAAAAATAATCTGGAATCCTTTTGTTACCTAAACTTATGCCAATCAAAGGGCAGTACTATAACCTGAGACCGATAACTGAGTCAATTTTTCATTCTCCTATCTGCATTAAGCTAGATATATAGGGTAGGACTTGACAAACCTCTCCACCCCCTCAGCTCACACCTCCCTGTACCTGCTACCATTCCTCTACACAGCTCTTCCGGAAAAAGACAGTCAGAAGCAGCGAAGAGGCAGATGCGCTATTCCCATGCAACCTGCTGAAGCCTCTATGTGAAAGAGCTCATTGTAGGGAAAAATGAAAGACAGAAAGAAAAACAGAATGAAAGAAAGGCAGGTGGGCTTGGTTGAGTTGTTTTCTTGTTTTAAAATTAAAATCAGGAATTGTTAAAAGATTACTTTAATGAGGTTTTTCTTCACACTCTCTCATCCTTCCAACCTCAGTCGTATCATGCATATTAGAGCTCAAATTGGCTGCGTTTTCCACTTGAAATAGCAACACAGAATGCCAACTCAGTTAAAGGTCTGTTAGGTTTTGTTAGTTGCTTGAAAAGGCAGTAATCTCTCTCTTTTTCTCTATTTCTTTAATATACTGAAATGTTTTGGGTTTTTTCCTCCGATTTGGAAGGCAGAGGAGGGCAGAGGAGAAGAGGGTGGAGAACAGCACATTCTCCTTTATTGGAGAAGGCTTTAAGCAGCAACTGAGATAGGAAGGACTACAAAATATTGGTTTTAATTCCTGGATATCTTGCAATACAAGAAAAGGTGAAACATTTGTGCCATACAGACTTGACAGAGTAGTTTACATTTTATGAACTCAAATACTGTATTATATGCAGGTACACATTTAAAACTGGAATCATTGAACAACTGAAAATGAATCAAGCCTATCCATTCACAATGGTTTCTTCTTTTCCTTACAAAAGATAATACTAAAAACTCTAGCTCTTTCCATTAGGAAGGACTGCAAAGGTAACAGATCTATCCTATCAATGCTAAAGCCAAAAGCTGCCAAACTCTACAACTTATACCATCTTCTAGTGTTAAGAAATAATCTGAATGCTTTAAAGTATTTAAACTTTGAAGAAATCTCAGCACAGATATTAGATAACAGAATGATGCAAATTCTTAGATATGTGCAAGGAATCAGCTGAAAAATATTCTCGGGTAAACTACATATGCTGGATTGCTTTGGGGTGTTGAAGGTGAGCAGTACTGCCTGCCAATTATTTGCTTGTGAGCCTAGTTGTGAGTAAAGGCCCCATCCTAGGTGATTTGGACAAATGTTCCAGAGAATTTTATATGGCATTTTCTGCCACAAAGAAGGCCAGAAAACTCTTGGCACCATGAGAACAAACACAAAACTGAGACATTTCATGGACGAATACTTGCAAAGACCGTAAAATCATCGTAAATGTGCGTACGTTACTTTTGCACCATAGGCAAACACATGCAGTCTGGGGAAACAGCCTTCTGTGTTCCCCAGACACTTCCATTAAGACCTATGGTAGTTCTATGTACTCGATGGCAGAACTATAAACACACTTAGCAGTGAATAATGATTTTTAAAAGTCTGGTTAGAGTGAAAATTTTCACCTATCAAAACTTCAGTCATACAGCTTCTCTTTATATTTTCCGTCCAATGGAAATAAGACATGCAACATTCCTCTATGAATATAAGCACCCTTCAATACGGTAGGTTTCTTCAGACAAATACTCTGCACTGTCTTCCCCGCTACAGCACTGCTACTTACCTTTGGCTGCATTTTGCTATCAGCACAATTAGGGAGCAAAAGAAAGGATCTCTCTCAAAGAACAACCTTGCTTCATCCACAGAGCTAAAAGCGGTGTTCCTGGAACATTTCCTTCTGGGCACTCTTTATCCACACAAAGGGGAAAAAAAAAAGCCACCCTTTGCCATATTTTACAGTAAGTAAATTAATAATCTGAGGAAAGAAAAAAAGTAGCAACTTTCACAGACTACACTCACTGTATGTAGTGAATCGTCATTTTCAAGGCACCAGGTGCGCAATAAAGGAGACAGGTTAAGGGAAACAAAAAACATATAGTTACTTCGTGCCTAGTGAATATTACAAAAGCTATGCAATTTGCAAGAGGTATTTGTTAAGCAGAACAGTTACGCCAAGATTTAGTATCCATCACCTACCTTGTAGAAGGGCTCCATTTCTCTTGAAAAAGGTGCTTCCTGGCCAAATGGGTGGACCTGATGTGCTAAAGGTAATAAGAAATAAGCGTAAAGAAAATATCATTTACATTAAACAATTATAAGTTACTATTTGCATGAATTCGGTTTTGGTTTTAAAGCTAATGTAACATCACGGCATTTTTGCGTTCAAGCAAGGGTTTGAAATTTCATGTTAAAAATAGGTTAATTTGATTCAAGATTCACATTCTCATCACAAGGAAAAACCTCCTCAGCAAAGCACAGACCCACAGTCTCTTAGACAAAGAGAGAAAAAAGCAATTTGGAATAAATAATTTAAAAAAACCCCAAATCAACGTGAAAAATATTTACTGAATTCTTAGTACAGCAAAATACGCATTTTTTCTGAAAGCCATCTGCTAAAAACCTAAATGCTTTATGGCTTTTACTCTGCCATAGCAACGCGCTACTCCAGCTCTTGCATCAACCCAGACGAGCCTTGGCCAGACACTGGGCAGCTTCTGCACGTCCACTGGAGCACTTTGCCCACCAAGCCCCCTCACACGCAGAGGTCACCTCACTGTGTCAGGAAACACGCAGCTCAACGAGCTGTCTGCAAGCACCTGTGTTGGCGAGACTTGGCCTTTGCCATGCTCACGTGGCTGGTGACCATGAGGGCTCCTGTGAGACGCCGGCAGGGTGGTGGCCGTGGTGGGCCCTCGGGCGCCTGCCACACGGATGCGCCCGCCTGCCCTGCAGCCCTTCCCCGAACTCCACGCCACCACCAGGTCCCTCTTTTGCTTCGCCTCCCGCTCAGGCACAGGGCTGCCTGAACGTGACGGCCTCTGAGAGGCCTCTCCTGTGACAAGTGTGGCTGAAGGTGAATAATGGATTCAAACACGGGAAAAGAAAGAGAAGGAAGAGGAGGGAACATCGGTATGGTCCTCTAAACTTTGTTTCCTTCGTTGCCTCGGAGCAGCCCCACAGCGCCGCGTGCAGCAGAACTGCAGAGCACCCACTCCAACAACCCACGGTGCCAGCCAGCCGGACAAGGGGGAGGCTGCGAGGAAGCGCCTGACAGCTGCTCGCTCCCCTCCTCTCCCACGAAGGCACCGGAGCACCCCTGCACCGACCCCACCGCACCAGACCAGCTCTCCTTCCCTCGGCAGCCGCCCACAGCCACATCTGTCGGCAGGAGGATCAAACCTTCCGGACATAAAAGGCAACCTTGCTCTTTTCTTAACAGTGCAGAAAACCTCTGGCCAGGTGCGCCCCTCCTTCCACCTGGGCACAGCTCACCCTCCCCAGGGAGATGCACAGGCAGTGCGCGGCCCAGAGCGAGTGTGCTGTGGCGGCAGCGGCTGCTGCTGCTGCTGCTCTCGCTGTGTGGGGAGTTCTTGACAGCAGAGGCACTACCTGTAGGAGTTCACTGATTGCATCCTAGGGCTCAGGTGCAGCAAGTGTTTTAAAAGCACAGTACTTAGGGGAAATAACTGAAGGCACAGAAAAGATTTGTTACAGCGTTGTCAAGGCAGGTGGAAGAGAAAGATTGCTAAGGGGCCATTCCTGTAGCTATAAATCAGTCCTCAAAAGCTTGAAGACAATCATAGGTATTTTAATACACTAAGCTTTTATTGGTATTAGTATTATGAAACTATGCTATCAATATATAAATAATTGCCCTATGCCCAAATTCGAGCACAAATTTAAAGCAAAGGACTAAATATCCTTCAGTAAAATTGATGTAAGGCACTCTGCCTTTAGAAGGTAATCCACCTTCCTCTTTGGATACAAAACGTGAACTACCGCACACACCATTTCTGTTCAAAGTTACTTTTGTCTACACTTGAGTTGACCGCCGCTACACAAAACTCAATGAAATGGAAAACAGATGCTATTACATCGACAGTATTAGCAAAGTTCTAATAAAATGCCATATATAAAACCCACACTGCTTTCACAATTATTCTGCATAGACTCTTGTGCTAGAGTATAAAAACTTTGCTGTGATAAAATACGGACTGTAAAAGGATCCCAAGCAATTACATGAGTAATAAATGCCTTTGATACTCCTGAACAAAAAGGGGAGTTGACAGAGAGACAGAGAGGGAGACCAGAACGGCGAAAAAGAAGTTAAGTAGGTCTACATTTGTAAGTGCTGGAGTGCGCTGGGGCGTGCACTCGTCTGAACGCGCACACTCACTTGATAGGGCTTAATGTAACCGATCGTTTGCATTCCTTATAGTAAGCACCAGCTCTTCAAGCGTAGCTCCTTAACTCATACAAAGGTCAAGAGCTCTTGAGGGCATTCACACTCTTGCAAGACAGGCTCACAGTTTTATAGCACATCAGAGTCCAGGATAATCTCTGGGACAGGACCTATCAAGCTACAAGTGGAAAGCCACAGCGTAGCCTTCATACTGTACACATTTGCCACAGAAATGAGAAATCGCAGTATGGCAACTACATGCCTTTCCAAAGCCCAAGAAAAAAAGTGGTGAAATTCTGATATTAAGCCATAGAAAAAATTTACTCCTAGGCTGCCGTATGTCTGTGCGTGGATGGAAGAGTGTTAAAGAAAGGAGAGGGGAAAGCGTATGTATTTGAATAGACAAAATTTCTCCACTAGAGAAACAAAGCCATAGTGATTTATCTTATTTTCCAACTTGAAAAAAGGCCCAAGGCTCTTATAAAAAACTCCATCTGATTCAGCAAAAACCTACACGAACTCAGAAAATTAACCGTGCCTTCCCAGGGAAGGAAACTAAAGAATCCAAGCATGTAAACAATGTACCGCAGTGACCGGTCAAGCTTTTCAAACAACAGACTTCTGTGTTTGCAGAGCTTTGCTGAAGTTTAGCTACGCCTAATCTGTGTTGGATAAATTCTCTTTCTGTATCCCAACTTCTGCACGTGAAGTCTCAGATGGTATTAATTACTAAAACATATTTCAAGTTGAGACATAACAGTTAAACTATCTCTCACTTTAAAATGTTCAAAAGCTGCTTCCTCCCTGTTCCGCATTAAGAAACTATTTGAAGAAGTTCGTTCTTCTAAAGATCATCTATAATAAAAAAACATTTGGTCCATCCTAGGTGTTTTTTCAATCGGGTTGTTTCTTCAGTGTAGTCTGTAAGCTACTGGAGAAGAGTGGCTGGTTCTCCTACAGAAGTAACAGCATATTCTGTATGTAGGCAAAATAAAAATGCAAAATCTGGTTTTGGAATTTCCTTTTGTAATCAATACATGCTGTAAGATTAACATTCATGCAACTAGCATGATTGATGGCAGAGTTTTTCCCCAAACTTTTCAACTAAACACACTGACTGAAGTAATATTTAATTTCTAATAAATCCCTACGCAGCTACTAGAAGAAAAGCAGTAACTAGTTTGAACTCATATCAGTGCAAAGAAACTTGTGGCATAATACATTTCTGTCATGCACAGGTTTGGCCTGACTTAACTCCCAGCAGCAGATGAACATAGGATACTTGGGGACGGTGGAGGGGCTGATGGACTTGGGTCAACCATAAAGAGAACATGAATTACTATAGTTTATGGATAAGACAACACGTGAAACACCAACAGTTACCTGTCAAGGACTGTTGGTTCAATTTGCAGAAAATACTGTCGGTTCAAGCATACCCTCAACATCCAGGCTGCAACAGTATTTGTAGCAAATGCATAAAACAGGATCCAGGCGTGCGAGTTTACGACTGTCCAGTGCAGGATCCACCTCTCTCTGAAGCACAGTCATCGTCACTGTGGCATCCATGCACCACCACAGAGAGCAAATGAAGTTTAATTCATGTGCTTGTTGAAAACCAGCAGCTGAGAGAACAGGCAACTAACAGCGCTTAACCAGTGAGCACCTGCTTGTGAGAAATAATACGTGGAACTAGGAGTCACCCCTGATCAAACTCAACCTTTCCCAGGGCTCCACTACTGATTTTTAAGAATAAGTGGGACACAATTTCCACTCAAGGCACGAAATGAACCGTTTTTTCTCTGATGACACAACCAATAGGAAACTTCATCACACCGCAGGGCCCTGGGCACAGGAAGCAGCCTGACTGAGGACTAGCAAGGATTTTTCTGAGGGAAGGCTTTTCCATAGGAAAATGCTGCTTTGCTGAAATCTAAAACATTCCATGGGAATGTGTTGATTTGGACACCACTTGTGGTGGAAATGAGGCTGACTTGAAGGCTGGCTGGCTGGCCGGCCAGCGAGGGCTCGTGGCAGCCAGCCAGCCCAACCAGGCCCTCCCAGGGCATATAGAAGCAGTAATGCGTGTGAGCCCCCTCTGATTAATTATTTCTACCAAAATGTATGCCACTCGTTTATAAAAAAATCCTTAAAAGATGCATAAGCTTCAAGAGACTTAAAAAAGGAAATATAAATCCTTTGTCTTCTGGAATTCACATTAGCGCAAGGAGACTGCAATTCTTAAAGCCAAGCACTAAGAAAAGGCCAGGGTACGAATTCTCTCTCAGTTGCAGTATTTCACAACTATGCCAAAAACTCTCACAGGCCTCTTTGTCAGAGAGATCTGATTAATAGATTTAAAAAACCCAAACAACTAAAAATTCAAAACAACTTCAATTGTGTGAGACTACAGGCCACAATTAAGGGATGATGAAAACACAGAAGAAAGGCAATAAATATAGGCCGATGACTGTGTTACCAAATATGTCCAGAGGGTGATGGTAAGCAGGAGAACACAGAAGGGGGGAGGGGGAACAAACAAACAAGCCAACAACTCCCCCAAGGCACATTTTAAAGACCCCTGAAGCTGAGAGCTATTAGCCCGAAGAAGGCAGGCTCAGCAGGGAGCCAGAGAAGATGCTTCACTCACACCCTGGCCCACCATGGCCAAGAGGCAGTGGGCTCAGCTGTTGGGGCATAGTTGGTACCAAAGCACACACTGGCTCTCAGGAAAGCCTGAGTACAGAGTACGGAAGCTCAGTAAGGGGTAGAAAGATGAATGGTGTCAGCTGTAAGCTAACAAGCTGTTGTCCACAATATACCCAACACAGAGCCTGCAGTAAGCAAACAGCTGCTAGACCACGAACACGGTGCCGTGACACAGAGGATCCCCTCTGTAACCCTTACTAGTGGCAAAACTGATGGCCACAAGCAAAGATGACTGACTGAAGCACCTCTACATCTAGCTCAGCCCATGAATTTTGCAAAATGGTGTGCCAGGAAGAAATACAAGTCTTCCCCTCCTGACAAGTGCAGTAAGTTCCCAGTAACGCAGAATGAGTGGATGGGAGAGCACCCAGTTCATTGCGATCACTGCCCTTTGCCCCAGAGTCGACAATAGTCATGGTGACAGCAATAAACTGAAAATTCCTCGGAGCAGAAGCTGCAGCTGCCAGATGAAGAGAACAAAGGCATTGTTGTACCCATGCTTTAGGTACTCCATTACCAACCATCCATACTGCAAAATACTTCACTGTGTGTCTCACCTACACCTCCACCAAATAGTGAACTGAAAGAAATATCAAGGACACCAAACCTAGAAACAACAAAACCATTTTGACAAAGAGTAACCAGCACAGAATCTTGCGGGTATAGAAAGACACATCTGAAAGTTTCTGAAAGGCAACTAAACCACAATTGTTCTTATGTTCTAGTTGCTAACGATAGCTGTAGGCACCTTTATCTGGCTGGAGCCCATGAAAACCTGTATCTAGTGGCAGCAGAGAATGATGCTCTTGACAAGTACATTCAGCTCCCGATGCAAGCTGGACTCAGACTGCTACCATAAGGTATATAAATAGATGTCCAACTAAGCTGGAAGATCATGATTTTTACCATTCCTTAAGAAGTAAATTTAGGATGGGGTGGTAACTGACAAAAAAAGAGAAGATGAATAGCACTTCCTTACGGCAGTTACCCTGCATAAGACATGAGAAATATTCATGACTACGACAACAAGCAGCCCTCTTGGCTCCCATGCTGCACAAACATGGTCTGCGGAGTGGCTGTCAGATCGCATGGGAGGAGGTCGCTTGGTCCAAACCACACCACCACAAGCTTGCAGAGTGAACACAGGACAGACGGCATCTCATTCTGGTTGAGGACTCCTCTAATGCTTCTCAGCTCTTCACTGCTTGCACCAGAGAGCTCAGATCCTTCTATTGTTGTATCACCTCTGTTTTCTACACTCAACTTTAATGCCATTACTGGACACAGGGATAACAAGACTACTGCACTGCAAAGAGGGGTTAATGCTCTACACTTGGGTACATAACCACAGTTGTGTTAAAGAATTTATCACTCCCACTATACATTTTGAGCAATGCAGAAGCATTTAGATACAGCTGCACCTCTAACACATGAGGTTTTGTTAACAAGGAAAAAAAAAATTATAATCCCTGTCAGCAGCTTGCTGGCAGTTAATATCACAATTAGCAATCACCTAGCAACAAGCAAGCAAGCTTCCTCTCCTATCAGCGAAAAAACCTCTACTGACCTGGGCTAATGACAACACATAAAAAAATATCTGGAAGGTACGTGTTACGGTATTTCCTGATTTTAATGAAAATCAATTACTTTTGAGATTTTAAATATATAAACCCATTACTCCATCTTCTTGAATTTTCCATAACTGACAAAGTATTATTCTTAAGGCGATTTATGAGTTCACAATACTAATTTTTAATTTATGAAGGCTGATCTAATATTCTGGCAATGCTTCTCTTTCCCCTGCAATTCCCTCTTTTATTGTCTCTTGGTATCTCTCACTTAATGCAACATGTGGGATCGAGACTTTAAGCTCCTAGATGGAGTCTTTCCTGGTTTCTCTAGGGTGCCTAACACATTTCGAACGAATAATAAAATTTTGATCTCTTGCGCACTCTAAATGAGTTTTCTATATGACATGACTGCCAGAGGGTTTACATCTAAATTTTTATTAAAGACAAAAGAAAAGTTGCTCAGGAAAGCTATTCACGAACTAAACGCCTGAAAATAAAATTTAATGTTACTTTTTGAAGGATGAAGTGGAAAGTTGGCCAAATCTTTCCGTTGTTCAAACAGCTAAAGTCATTCTCCTGCCACTGTCTGCACTTCAATAAGTAATTAAGCAAGAAAACAGAGAGAGATGGAGAAAAGAAAGAAAAACCGGATTTAAAAAGTTTCTCAAATTTCCAGAATTAGGGGTAAAAGGAGTAATTCCTAATTTCAAGAAAAATATGGCCATGTGCCTTTCAGAGCCCATCAGTGACTCTGCTGTGGTGCTCAAAAGACCCCTCTCACTGCTGCCGTGATACGTGAAGCCTTCTTGTCCCCTTGGCGAGACTCAGTAGCCTTCAGCCAGAATTCTGGTCTTTGCGGAGAGCTGAATATGTATTTATGGACAACAATGGAGGATTTTTCTTTAAATCAACAAAAACATCATAATTTCTAGAGAGCTGTTGTTTTAAGAGAGATGGCTATTCGAAGTATGCCAGCCATAGTGCAAAATGCAGATTTCTCACTCATCTGTGCTTAAATATTTTAACACATTTATTGTGAACACATCATAATTCTAGTCTCAATACTGAAATAGGAAAAAATCCAGACATATTTGAAAATTCATGGCGATACAACTGTCCCACGTTCCTTTTAATTAAAAAAGATTTGTCTCCGTTGGGAGTTGGGAGATGCCAGCTATCAGCCTCCAATTCTAATTCTGTCTCTACCACTGAATCACACAGTGACTTCAGGCAAGTTATTTCATCCCGTCTCAGTTTTATTTTTCTTCTTTTGTGTTAAAAACAGAAATAGATTCTTACCAACATAGTCTACATATCTCTGGGAGGAATAAAGAATTGTTAAGTAACAGCACAACAAGTGAGGTAATAGTCTTTTGAAGTGCACGTAGTTAAAGAAAGAACACCACAGCTCATTTCTAGAGCATGGGCCGTTATTTGTTCCTGCTTTCCTTATTTTGAAGTAAAGAAAAACACTGCCCATTACTTCACATGCTGTAGTGCTGTGTTCTTCCTTATTTCAAAACTGCTATTAAATGATTCCTAGACTATCTATCACTGAATGAAAAACTGGTGGTTGTCAGGCTGGGGAAACTTCAGAATTACCTGAACTTGCTCATGTGCTACAGAGCGTGCCTGTGCCAGCTCATGCAGGCACCGCAGGTCAGTCCTCTGAAACCCAGATGAATAGAAGATCCCGTTTATGGACAGCCATTCCCTCTGAGACCACAGAGGACCGTGGCCTCTTTTGGCTTACAGCAGCATCGATCGCTGACCTGGCCAGTGGAGAAAAGTTTGATTCTTTTCTATTCTCCAAAATCAGTAACGGAGCACTCCACTTTTCTGACAATAGCAAAACAAGCGAGGGGCAAGAAGCGGTTCGTTTCTGTTTTGGTTTTACTTGAGTAGAATTGCACTGGAAGGAAAAGTCTTTAAATCTTTAATCTCAGATTCCAGAAAATACAAATGAGTCTTCACAGTTGCCTGTATCTAGGCTCATCTTCATTTCCAACTTGATGTAAAGAGTCTGCTCTGATAGTTAACACTATGACACAAACAAGGCTCTAGAGAACTTCCACGCCGACCACCTGAGCAACTGAGCCCCAGTGAAACCGCAGAGCTGCCACCCAGGCGCGACACTATAAAGCTCTGCTACAAGAAGCATTTCTCCCAAACTGAAATTGACTGAATTTTTTAAAAGCCCAAGGTCACCCAATTGACTTCTGTTATTCTAGTCCCGAATTCTCCGTTTATTATTTTTGCAGAACTCAAACAGCTTTGCTGGTAGACCTGCTTGGATTTCATTAATACTTTCTACGTGAGCCTCCCACTCACACTTCTAACCACGGCTTAGCCATGGCCTGTCAGTCAATCAGACTTGAGATGAATGATATGCACATCTCTGCTAGAACAGCTTGTCACCCATTAGTGAGAATAAGCCGCTTGTTAATTTTAAAGACACCAACGTACCTTGAACAGGCACAAAGTTATAAATATGTGCATATACAAAAAGGCAAATGGGATCTCCAATGAAACAAAAATAGATGGGAAAAAGGAAGAGGAGGCCTTTAAGTTCCTCCCTCCCCCCCATATGCTTCATGTCACTTGGTGAAATTCTTGTTTATCCAGTATGGTGTGATTCCCCATTTCACCAATTTAAGTACTAAGGAAACTCAAAACTAAGCATGTCCCACAGGCTGCTGCCAGTATGAACTCCCCCTCAACTACTTGCTCAAAGCCAAGGCACTTACCAGCTGAAATTTTCCATACTTGCTCTTTCTCATTAATCTTGAATGAATGTGGTTCAGATGATTCAGAACTAATCTGGCTTCTGGAATTACAGAAGCAGAGGACAAAACGAATGTTTAACCTCTCCCCTGGAACATTTAACCTCTCCCAGATGCTGAGGGTATTTTTCCCTGGGAAGCTAAATGTGCTTATAGGCTCCGCAGCACTGCTGCAGAGGGCTGTGCTGAGATTTGCAGTCCCTGGGCCATACACCAAAGTGTTTGATGCACATGTCAGAAAGTTACGTAAAAGCAGAAAACATGACGATAATAGTAATTACAAAATAGAAGTCAAGTACTCACATATTTGGAAAGCCTCAATTACATTTTTTGATTAATCTCAATTCTACCTTTTCATGCGTATCTACTACGCAAGTCCTGCATTCAATGGTCACACTCTTATCCCCCAGAAGATGAGTGCCTGAAGATGATACTGCACAGCATGTGAGGTGCTCAAAAGATGAATGGTAGACAGTCTGTGGGTGCTTCTACCACCAACACTAAAGTTTAATGCATAAGTATTAGAGATACAGTTCTAGAAATAAACTGGTAGGGCATAAAACATCTAGTATCAAAATTTGTCACTTTTCACTCATTCACATTCCTGTGATTACTCAGTTTGAAGCACTGAGAGTTGTATTTTGGGAATGGGGGAGGGACAGACTAACACACACATGAAACTACAGCATCTAACACTGGGCTGTTCACCTCGCAGTGTGGGTCTACAGATGTAACAAAAGAGAGAAGAGAATACAGTATTGTTTGCATTCAGAAGCATTGTAGAGACATCACCTAGATCAATCCTCCCACCCACAGAGATGCAGAGATACCATTTCCATTCACAGAAAGGAAAACACGTACACAGAGATAACAACATACTTCCAAAAGACCCACTAAACCGTGGCAGACTAGAACCAGCCCCAGACAACCCACCTCCCAGTTCCAGGCCCCTGCTGACAACCCTCACTGCTGTCATATCAGGGCCCCTCATCACCGACTGACATTAGCTGCACCTACAAGAGTTTAGTGTTTCTCCTAAAGAGACCCCAAATGCCTCAGGGTGGATGCAGAGGAAATTAAAAGCAGAATTATAATATGCCCTCCCCTGTACAGTAAATTGAAAGCCAAGGGCACAAATTTGACTAGATTCTGTCCTACCAGCCCAATTCAGTCAGGAGAAAATAGGAATTTTCCATTTATACCAGAAAAGTCTTCAACTCAACAAAGCCTCAAACTCAAGGGGCAGAGCAGATGCAACCTCAGGGGTATTTACACTGCAGAAGTCTCTTCTCTCTTTATAGCCTCTGCCAAAATGAAGAAGCTCCACTGAACTGTGGGCTGGGAACTGTATGTGATCTGTACTTCTCTGGTCTCTAGAACAAGAGCACTCCTCGTTATTTTTACAGTAGAATAACCAGAGCACCCAACTCCCAATATCTTCTACTTAACATTTTCAAAGTAGAGCTATGAATTAATGAATTTCAGCCATTCTGCAAATCTAACTGTAAAAAAACACTTGGCGGACTTCATTTTGACTCATTTTTAAATTATCTTTAGCCACTTCCATCTTAGCAGAAAAATAAACCTCCCACCTGTAATGGGAAATAAAATTCAGCATGCATTTTTATCCCTAATCCTTACCTCTCCAAACACCTGTCCAGCCTGTTGAGAATACTAACATTGTACTTAATAATATTCTAATAACATTCTCAAGTTACAATATTACTTGCATGAATAAAGGAACTCACTAAGGAAAAAAAGCTGACCACATAATTTATAGAGAGAAGTCACCCCTCTACCTTTAAACCAACGATTCTTCATATGACTGATGAAGCTGCATCTCTACCAAGCAGACCACTTCTCTAAAAAGTGTCTTATAACATTGTTATTTCAACAAATCTCAGCTTCCGTGGTGGAATCTGCGATGTGGTCTATGTTTCCCTCCATTTGCTGCTTCTCCTCAGCCGTTTGTGCAGAAATTGGACGCGACTCAGCAAGACAGGGCTTAAACACTGCTCTGCACTCTGGGATTCTCAGCAGAAAGCAGAGGTGTAGAAATAAAGGCGGTATTACAAAAGGTGACGGTGGGCAGGCAATTGCCTTTGTGATGAGATACTAGTTTCTACATCTCTGCTTTATCTGCTGTGCCTTCATGTGGGGAAGGCTGAAAAAAATTGTTACAAACATGAAAAAGTCACAAAAAGTTGCAAATACCTAAGTTTACTTTTTCTGCATGGTGTATGTAAACAGCAGTTTGGTAACAAAACACAGAAGCATAGAGAGAGAGTCTAGGCCATTCACTCTCCCTTGATAAAGCTCAAGAAAGTAGTCATGGTTAAAGGCTGAGCTGGCCATTAAAGGGAGGACAGATGCTCTCTGTTAACCCTTTCCCTCCCCAGAAGGAGAAGGGAAAGAGAAAACAGTGAGAGGCTCACGGGTTAGAAAAAGTAGAACAGTTTTCGTGAAACAATTACAAGAAAGTATAATAATAATAATAATAATCATAATCATAATGGAAAATGTAATGAAATATTGCACCAGCCTCTGCAAAAACTGAATGATACAATGGGCTTTTAAAAACTACCCTGAAAGCAATGAGTGGTGGTACCTTTAAAAACTGAGGTAAGTACTTGGCACAGGCCATCCGGTTAGTTAACATCAGGGTATCTACCAATCGAGCTGGCCATGCTCAATCAGACCTTTTACATACAATAGAAGGGGATAAAGTCCCTGTGGTGCATGAAAGGAATTTGTCAGGGAAAACTGCTTGGGTTTTTTCTGCTTTGGGCAAAGGCTAACTCATTCATAGGATTGCTTTCACTCAATGACCTGGATGTACTTGGTGGGTGATGCTGAAAGATGGTGAAGAATATAT
>VZSC01009401.1:7303-19134 GCA_013398225.1 Steatornis caripensis
CCCTGCCTTCTAGAGCCCTAACCCAAGGGATTCCTCCGAGGAGGTCTTTGAAGAGGGCAAAGGTAGCTTTCTTGAAGTCCAGGGTTCTAATCCTACTTGTAGCCCTGGGAGATGAGGGAGAGAATTGGAGGGGTAGCGGTAGAGAGAGTCATAGATGGAGACAAAAACAATTTAATAAATTTAACAAATGAGATAATGTAAAAATAGTAACAATAATTATAATAATAGAATATGCAAATGAGTGATGCATAATACAATTGCTCACCACCTACTGACCAATGCCCAGGCTGTTTTCAGCTAATGATCCTGGAGAGGGGTGGGGCTGGAGAGAGAGAGAGAGAGATCCCAAAAACAGAATCCCAGAACAGAGAGAGAACTTTCTGGCCAACTCTCATCTATATGCTGAGAATGACATTGTATGATATGGAATATACCATTGGCTAATTTGGATCTGTTGCTCTAAGTATGCTTCCTCCCAGCTTCTTGTGTACTTACATACTAGCAAAGCATGGGAAATTGGAAAGTCTTCAATTTCTTAGCAACAACTAAAAACATCAGTGTATTATCAAAATTATTCTCACACCACATCCCATACTAAAGCCAAAACATAGTGCTATTCTAGCTACTAAGAAGGAAATCATCTCTATCCCATTCAAAACGAGGACAAGCACACTTCTACATTGGCATCGAGGTGAAACATTGCCCCGCTGTGTTTCAGTTAGTATAATCACAGCACCACCGCTCTTGACAGTGGTCTCATCCTAAGGAGGAAAAAAGGTAGAAAGACCAGGGTCTTCTCCTCAGTTTCAGTTCAACTCTTTTATAGATTCGGTTGGAAAAAATGTAGACAAAAACTGCTTAGGCTCTTGAAGAGCATTTTCTGACACAAAAGTTGAATTTGCAATTTATTTATAAATTTAAGCTGTCAATATCCCAGTAAATGAAAGCAGATAAGGAAACAAAGCTTTGAATAGGATACTCCAGATGAGTTACTCAGAAATGTTTGTCAAATACTGAAGCAAAATAAGACCTTTCACCCTAATGGTGAAAGAACAGACAGTAAACCAAGTCCAGCTTTTCATCTGGTATGAATAACAGAACATAATTAAACACAGGGTTGCTAAGCATTGAAAAATAAGTATCTCATACTTAGAGCCTTTGCAGGAATACAAAGATTGAATTTGTAGAATCAAATCTGGAAAGCAGAACTTCCAGGGACAAAATGTCTATCAAGGACTTTATTGGGTTGTTGGAAAGAAATTTACAATCATTATGAGGGGAGGTACCTACAGATGCTCATATCAAAACAGCCTTTCTCAATTGCAATTTTTGCACCACCCATAAAAAGCTGAATAATAATTTATAATACAATGATCCAGTGATCACTGAAAAATGTCACTACTTATTTCATCAAAAAGGGTAAGACTTGTTGGTTGCAAAATACTTTTCAGTCTTGGCCTCATAGGACATCTGGTTTTCAGGCAGTGGAAAATCAAAGCTGTGTCTGTCTTCATAAAAGTTGCAGTGCTATGCAATCTGGTTTAAAACAGGTACAGTTTGAACAGGATTGCTTGTTCATTTTCAAACAAAACCAGATAAAAACTTCTTGTCGGAGTAGTTTTGAAGAGATCAGGATAATCATCAACATTTCTGGAGTGGTGTACAAGATATTTCCTAAAGAATTCAGTGCTATTGAAAAACTGTCTAACCAGGGTGCCAGAGTAATTGCTACTAGTTACATCACTTTCCATTAATTGCCAGTATTATAGATGTTATAACATAGAAGCCATATGAAATAAAACCCCAGGTCTGAAGAGCTTACAGCCTTGAAGAAAGCCATCCTACTGTAAACAAGTAACAAATGAATATAAAAATAGATATTAAGACTATATATAGAATAGAAGGCTCCCATGTTCTTAGTGGTTTTTTTCTATTTGCTGTATCTATACGCTGAGGCTTCCAAAATACAGTAAGCACATACTCCGAAAGATAGATTATGTCTTCAACAATTTAACAATCAAAAAGTATTTTCGGCAGTTCCTCAGCATCCTTCAGCATGAGGCTAAACATGACATTTTTTATAGGACTAAAGAATATTGATGCTAACCTCATTTTCATTTCATGTGACAAAGTGGACAGCATGCTGTAGAAATAAGATGATGCAGAAGTACAAACACACACAAAACTTCAGTGGCGGGAAGATACAAAGCATGATGCATCAGCAGGTTTCTGCTGAGGTGTGAGAGCATCTTTATCTGCCCACTTCTCATTTGCTCACTGCCTTCCACTTATAAGTCATAATTAAACCTTGCCATGAGGGGGTGGAAAGAGGAATTCATTTTGAAAGAGTTCAATTTTATCCAAGTTTATTCTTGTTACAGATGAGCACAGTCACATTCAGCTTTGCTCTCTTAAGGAAAATGAGAAAAACCTTCTTCCAATACTACAACTAAATCCCATTCTATCTATCTCATGCTATGCCCAAAAACATTAAGAAATAAAAATTAAACATGAAACTGGAAAATTAAGAAGAAACATCAGTATGAAACTGGAGAATCCACAAGAAAGGACCCTTCCACTTTTGTTGTGGTGTAAGTTTCAAATTTTATTATGCACTCAATGATTTTAGAGGCAGTAAGGACCATATACATCATATCTTCACAAAAAATCACTAACTGTCAGTCCATAACCATGTTCTGTTTTCTTGAAAGTAGGGAAGCTGTAGAAACAAAAGCCAATATACTTTCTGGTACTGGATGTGTGACATACTGCAAGAGTGGAAAGTTATGACTACACAAGCTAGTTTTGGTCTTCATATACTATATGAAGTATGTACTGTATAAAACAATTTAGCAGTCTGAGCAATCTTCAGCCTCATGCTGTTGGAAGGAACAGGTGGAAAACTGGAGGGCAGGGGCAATCCATCATTATCTTTAAATGATATTTCTAGCCTAGATATTTCAACAACATGGTACCAGTTCCACTTGTTAACACAGAGTAGAGACCTGAAGTTGGGAGGACAATCTTTCTCAAAGTTCCTATGGTCTTAAACATGAGAAAACATGTAAAGAATTCTTGTCTTAGCAGTTACCACTGATAAACAAAAGAACTCTTCATTTTATAGAATCATAGAATTGTTTTGGTTGGAAAAGACCTTTGAGATCATTGAGTCCAACCGTTAACCTAGCACTGCCAAGTGCACCACTAAACCTTGTCCCTAAGTGCCACACCAACATGTCTTTTAAACACCTCCAGGGATGGCAACTCAACCATTCCCTGGGCAGTTCAAGTGCTTGAAAACTCTTTCAATGAATAAATTTTTCCTAATATCCAAACTAACCCTTCCCAGGTGTAACTTGAGGTCAATTCCTCTTGTTACATTGCTTGTTACTTGGGAGAAGAGACCGATACCCACCTTGCAATAACCTTCTTTCAGGTAGAGAGCAATAATGTCTCCCCTGAACTTCCTTTTTTCCAGGATAAACAACCCTAGTTCCCTCAGCTGCTCCTCATAAGACTTGCGCTCTAGACCCTTCATCGGCTTCTTTACTCTTCATTGGACTCTCCAGCACCTCAATGGCTTTCTTGTAGTGAGTGGCCCAAAAGTGAACACAGTATTAGAGGTGCAGCCTCACCAGTGCTCAGTACAGGGGGACAATCCCTAGTCCTACTGGCCACACTATTTCTGATACAAGCCAGGATGCTTTTTGCCTTCTTGGCCACTTGGGCACTCTGCTGGTTCGTATTCAGCCAGCTGTCAACCGATACCCCCAGGTCCTCTTCCGCTGGGCAGGTTTCCAGCCACTCTTGCCCAAGCCTATTACATTGCATGAGGTTGTTGTGACCCAAGTGCAGGACCTGACACTTGGCCTTGTTGAACCTCACACAGCTGGCTTAGTCCATTGACCCAGCCTGTCCAGATGCCTCTGCAGAGCCTTCCTACCTTCAACCAGATCAACACTCCCAAACAACTTGGTGTCATCTGCAAACTTACCAAAGGCACATTTGATCCCTTCATCTAGATCACTGATAAAGGTATTAAAGAGAACTGGCATCAATACTGAGCACTAGGGTACACCACTTGTGACCAGCCACCAACTGAATTTAACTCCATTCACCACAACTCTTTGGGCCCAGCCATCCAGCCAGGTTTTTACCCGGTGAGGAATACATCTGTCCAAGTCATGAACAGCCAGTTTCTCCAGGAGAATGCAGAGGGCAATGGTGTCAAAGGCTTTACTAAATTCTAGATAGATAACTTGAACAGCCTTTCCCTCTTCCACTAAGCAGGTCACCTTGTCATAGAAGGAGATCAGGTTAGTTAAGCAGGACTTGCCTTTCGTAAACCAATGCTGACTGAGCCTGATTGTCTGGTTGTCCTGTGTGTGCTGTGTGATGGCACTAAAGATGATCTGCTCCATGACCTTCCCCAGCACCAAGATCAGACTGACAGGCCTATGGTTCCCCAGATCCTCCTTCAGGCCCTTCTTGTAGATGGGTGTCACATTTACTAACCTCCAGTCAACTGGCACCTCCCTGGACTGCTGATAAATGATGAAATTTGGCTTGGTGAGCACTTCACTATCTCCCTCAGTACCCTTGGGTGGATCCCATCCAACTCCATAGACTTTTGTGTGTCTAAGTGGTGTATCAGATCACTAACCATTTCCCCTTGGTTTATGGGGTCTTCATTCTTCTCACTTTCTCTGTCTTCCAGCGCAGGGGGCTGGGTACCTGAAGACAAACTGGTCTTACTACTAAAGGCTGAGGCAAAGAAGGCATTAAGTATCTCAGCCTTTCCCTCATACTTTGTCACTATGTTTCCCTCCGCATCCAAAAAGGGATGGAGATTCTCCTTAGTCCTCCTTTTGTAGCTTATATATTTATGGAAGCATTTTTTAATTGTCTTTTATGGCAGCAGCCAGATTGAGTTCTAGTTGGGCTTTGGCCCTTCTAATTTTCTCCTTGCATAATCTCACGTCATCTTTGTAGTCCTTCTGAGTTGCCAGCTGCTTTTTCCAAAGATCATAAACTCTCCTTTTTTTCCTGAGTTCCACCCAAACCTCTCTGTTCAGCTAAGCCAGTCTTCTTCCCCGCCAGCTCATCTTTCAGTACATGGGAAGAGCCTGGTCCTGCACATTTAAGGTTTCCTTCTTCAAGGATGTCCAGCCTTCTGTCACAGACGCACCTACAAAATAGACATGGCAGGCACTCAAAATGAGATTTATTCTAACCAAAATTACTTAGTACTCTGAAAAACAGTAGTAAACCACAAGTTCGGCAGGAATAATACCACACATCCAACTTAAGAATTCCTAAGTTTTCATGAACAATTATTTAGAGTGATGACTCAAAATGTGCAATCACTCACCTATAAGATGAGGACTCTCAAGTTACCTTGGGTGGTGTCCCAATCCAAGAGAAGAATTCCTGACTGCAGACCCACTGCTTTGAGGAGGACAAACTCAACCGTCACAGTTTAAAGCCAGGCTGGCTATGAAATGTGTGAGATGCTCTTTGTTAACTCCTTCCATCCCCAAGAAATGTGGGGGAAAGAGAAAAGGGAAAGAGACTTATGGGTTGGAAAAGTTAAAACAGCTTTAATCTAACTACAAGAATAATGTATTATAATAATAGTAATTAAAAGCATGAAATATATACAAATACATACAAAGGCAAAATTGAGCTCCCCCTGATGACGAACATGTCACCTGGACACTGCAGAGCAGGCCCCGGAAAAGCCCCAGACTGGACTCAGCAGTAGACAGGAGCTGAATTCAGGAATGCATGGATCAGGATCAGGATTGAAGGCAGAATTGGACAGAGTCCTCCTCGGATGCCGGCTATAGAAGAAGAGAGATTAACCCTTGTGATCCCTCAGCTTTATACTGAGTATGACGCATATGGTATGGAAAATTCCATTTGGCTGGGTGTGGGTGACCTGTCCAACCCACTTCTCCCCACCGGAACATTACAGTTGTGATCCCTTTTCCATTCTTTCATTTCCAGCGCATAAGAAAGTTAGCAGAAGCAAGTATCAACCTTGGTTTCCATAGGACTAAGTATAAGCAAGAGCCTTTCTGCATACCATTCCTACTGATATTCCAGCACTTGTAAACATCGAGCCTTATCACTCCTAGAAGCAGACACTCACTGTCTGAAAAACACGCGGTTAATTTCAGAGAGTGCAACTTCTCAGAAGAGACTTCACTAAAAAGTAAAGTTACTAAAAGAAAATTTATTCTGTCCTAGCTCAAGCCAGGACATCAACTCTGCCTGCCAGTGGGACTCCATTTATACTCTCATCAAGACTGAGCTGTGGTCAATCCTGATTGACTAGAGGCCCCATCTTCCAGGGGCTGTGTGCCTGGCAACAGCCACTGTAAGCATGTGAAAAAGCGAGGTAAGTGTGTGAAAAGAGAGTAATCAGGGTTCAACAGCTGGAAAGTCTTTATCAGGTCTTTGGAAAGCTCTAGTCTTTGTCAGGTCTTTTGAAAAGCCCCAGTCTTTGTCAGGTCTTTGTCAGGGTGAGTGCACCTGCCACACTTTCCTGGACTCCTTTGTCCTTCAGGACTGCCTCCCAAGAGATTCTGTCAACCAGGCTCCTAAACAGGCCAAAGTCTGCCCTCCAGAATTCCAAGGTAGCAGTTCTGCTGCCTCTCTTCCTTACTATTCAGAGAATAAAAAGCTCTGTCATTTCATGATGGCTATGCCCAAGATGGCCTCCAACCATCACATCACCCACAATTCCTTCTCTGTTCACAAGCAACAGGTTCAGCAGGGTGCATTTCCCAGTTGACTCACTCACCAGCTGTGTCAGGAAGTTATCTTCCACACACCCCAGGAACCTCCTAGACTGTTTACTTTCTGCTGTGTTGTATTTCCAGCAGACATCTGGTAAGTTAAAGTCCCCCACTAGAAAAAGGGATAGTGATTATGAGACTTCTTGCTTATAGAATACTTTTTCTGCATCTTCATTGTGGTTGGGTGACCTATAATAGATTCCCACCATGATATCTGCTTCGTTGGCCTGTCCCATGACTCTTAGCCAACACTCAACCCTATTGTTACCATCATCAACCTCTAGACAGTCAAAACACTCCTTAACATACAGGGCCACCCCACCACCTCTCCCTCCTTGCCTATCCCTTCTGAAGAGTTTACAGCCATCTATTGCAGCACTCCAGTTGTGTGAGTCATCTCACCATGTTTACGTGATGGCAACTGTATCCTAGTTTTCCTGCTGCGCAATGGCTTCCAGCCCCTCCTGTTCATTGTCCATGCTGTGTGCATTGGTGTAGATGCACTTCAGTTCGGCTGTTGATCCTGCCACCTTTTAGGGGGGATAAGTCCTAATTCTTACATGACCATTCTCAGGTGCTTCTGTAGCTTCTAACCTTACAATGAGCCTTGTGTCTTTACTGTCACATAGGTCTCCATCCCCTACCTCCACTGAGAGCAGACCGAAGGACCTCACTAGCACGGTATCCCACAAACATTGGCATGTCACTCCCAAGCTTATCTCTAGAGAGCCTGGTTTTATCCCTTTCCCCCTTCAAATCTAGTTTAAAACTTCTTCAAACTTTTTTTACTAACTTGCACAAAGGTCCTTTTCCCCCTTTGAGACAGGTGTACCCTGTCTGTTGCCAGCAGGCTTGATGTCATGTATACTGACCCATGATCAGAAAACCCTAAAATTCTGCTGGTTGGAGCCAAATATTGATCTGCTGGCTCTTTTTGTTTCTTCCCTCATCATTCCCTGCAACTAGAGTGATAGAGGAGAACACTACTTGTGCTCCTGATCCCTCAACGATTTGTCCTAAGGACCCAAAGTCTCTCTTGACTGCCCTCAGACTCCTTGTTGCAACTTCATTGCTGCCTACCTGAAAAATCACTAACGGATATTAATCTGAGAGTCATGTTGGGGTAGAAAGCTTTCTCTTCATGTCTGTAAGCTGGGCCTCAGGGAGGCAGTAAACTTCCCTAAGAAGTGGGTCCAGTCTGCATATCGGGCTTTCTGTTCCCTTCAGAAGGGAGTCTCCTATGACAATGACCCATCTTTTTTTCTTTATAGAAGCAGTTTTTATGCAGGATGTAGGCTGACTTAACCTTGGTGACACCTCCGAGCTAGATGAACCATTGTCCTTGTTATTGTTCAGTTCAACTTGCAGAGTAAAATACCTATTATGCAAAGGCACCAGGGAAGGTGGGGTAGTCACAGAAGATTTTCTTTAAGGTTAGGCTGTTTTACATGGACCATGCAAAGTGGGAAAGAACTGGAAGAGAATGAAGGAAGGAAGGAATAGTTTGGTTTTGGTAAAATTCAGTAAGAAAAGCTCTGATAGGAAAGACTGATACCAGTGACATTTTGCTATCACAGCTCGATGTTCATTACACTGAAAAATTTAAAAGGAGAAAATGTGACCAGAAGAAAAAGAGAGAAAATAACTTTCCACTTAAACTCTTTAAAGATTAAATGCTTGAACAATTCAGGCATTACTTTTTCCTTTTTTTGACTTTTGTTAGATTTGTGAATATATATTACTGTCTCAAAATTATCTTGCTAACCAAAATCAAAATGCTGAATTGAAAGATGTCTAAGGAACTCTGCTGACATGTGCAGGTCTGATGGGTTTGCACCTATTAAATTGGACCAGGGATCCCAGCCCATTGAAAACTAGTTTTGCATAACATGTTTTATGGGTTAATTGTACTTCACAAGTCTTATTTAACTTCTTTCTTTGGCATTATTTGCATAGAAACCATATATGTTTATGTCCAAGACAGACCCTTAACATGGATGAATAGCATATAATTTTTAATAGGCTGAAAAATATTACAATATAATGATGTATTTTCTATGAAATCATAGATACAATCAAAATAAAAGCTTTATTTGTTCAGCAGTTATCTGAAAATATATGACTAATACTTCTGATTTCCACAGGAAATATTGAGCCATAAAATAAATTTGCTAAATACACATATTCAAGAAAATGTGAACAAAAATCTTCAATGAGGAATGTCCTCACAGCAAAATTGTCATAAAACATTGAAATAATGTTCAAAAAGCTCTTGAATCTACATGAAGTCTAAGAATTAATTAGAAGAGGCCTGGACATTTATTTTTTGGGGAAGTACAGATGCCCATTTCCTTTTATCCACAAAAAAATAACAGTTACACTATTTTAATGAGAACAATATATTCTCATAATTATCAAAGTGAAAAAATATGAAAGAGCATTTCTCACATTAATATTTATGGTCAGATTTCTTTATTAATAACTTTACAGGACAAGCTACAAAATTTTCTTGTAAAGAATATTTTTTCCTTTGCTGTTAGCTGTTCAGATAATTACGTGAATATAATTATCAGTAACAAACATATCCCTGAGATCAAGTACTTTGAATACTCTCTTACCAAATTGGTTTAAAATTGAAGTATTTCCTTTATGATTTCATTCAGGTTAAATGTACTTTACTATTATTTTGGATTAAAGCTAAGCTTGTAAGACTGATGTTTGCAAACCGAACAGTTACTAACAAAAATGTAGAACTTCAGAATATAGTTTACGGAAGATGATGTTAGGGTGAACTGAAAGCAACTTAATCTTAAATTCACTTTCAAACAGGTTAAAATGCATGGTTTATAACAGAATTTAAATGTTAAACAATTTTTAACATGTATAGGCACTAGAGCTTGAATTTAATTTCAAAGTAGTGGTTTTTATTATTCATTTTTTATCATGGATTATTCACAACCAATAAAAACCATCTTTATTTATGTCAATCAGCATAGGCTTTAGTATTTGAATAGCCTCAGAAAAAGACCACACAGTTGAGCAAGAACTGGTCATGGATCCCATGCCCTTCAGCATAGCGTGTCACTATTTGTAAAAGTGGCTTCTACTCATGTGACCTCAATTATAAAGCATAAAAACAGTACTATTATGAATTAAACTAACATCATTATCTGAATCTGTAACTTTAGTTTTGTTGTCACAGTACCTACAAAAACAGCCTTGTCATTTAAGTGCTCCATTTCAAGTGGTTATATTTTATGCCAGTGTATAGAAAATGTCTCATTTCCTATTGTGAGTCCTTCTTACAATGATTGTAATTACCTGTATTTAATGTTAATCCAAGACTTTGATTTCCATGAATATTTTGCACACACTTAAAGGATTTTACCAGAAAAATGTCATAAATTTACTTAACACAACTTTAAGCATTCAAAACAGATGCTATTCAACCGAATGCGTATTTCAAAGCTGTCACTACATGACTGATCTTATAGCCTCCATATTTCACTAGACACTTAATTTATGCAATTTTGTTTCTATTTCTGAATTGTGATACCTGTTAGACGTGAATGAAGTTGATCCAGGATGAATCCAGAATAGGCTGGCAGGAAATAAATTTATGTCATCATGAATTAGTTGATTTTTGTTATGTATTTGACATGTCATTGATTACTAAATTTCCACTATTGAGTCTCATCTTGACCTCTCACATACAAAATGGATTGACACGACAACTTCTTGCCAGAATATTACTTGACGTCTAATGCTAGCTTGTTGTTAGGAAAAAGAACATTAACTTTTCCAATTCTTTGATGAAGAAACTTACATTTTCTTTGTAAAATTATGAAACCAAACGAGATAAAGTAAACCAGAGATTTCTGATGTTCACTTTGTGCCATGCATTTATAATGTTTAAACGTTGATCTTAAGCTAGATATCCCTATAAAAACATCCTTATTTAGTAAGTAAGTATTGGAAAAGTACATTTTTAATTTTGTTTGGTTTGTTTCTTGAGGTGTACCCTTCATGCAACACCACAATGGTACTCTGCACTGTTGCTGGTCAAAACCTATTCTTCTTCCATTGGAAAAAGAAAACAGAAGGTAGGAGGAATATCTGCTGAATGATAATTGGAACAATGCCTAAGTTTCAGCTCCATTGTTACAGACCTCTGATCGAAGATAACTGCTAGAAAGAGAAAGAAGTTAAATTTCATATACAGTTTTTGGAATCAGGCCCTTACCTGTGGACTTCATCTCTTCATATCCAATGTCAGAATGCTCAGGCTGAACTTTTAATGCTGAGAACCAAAATTTGGCTGCTGTCAGAGGTCCTATCTACAGTATGATGCTGGACATTTATGAAAATTGAGACATTTAAGATATAGAAAAGAAATACCTTTAAACAAATATGTGAAAGTTGCAGAAGTCTGTACATCAAACTGCTAAGTAATTCATGACTGCACTGGTTAAACTGTGCTCTCTTCTGTGTCTGCAGTGGGTTACATTAGCAGGACTCAGAAAAACTAACAGAAAGGCCTATGATGAGCTACACAGTAGCAAGTGCTTAAGGAAACAGCACTGGCAGAGACTCCATAATATGTTTTTGGCATCCTTTGGAGCTGACAGAAGTGATTTTGACAGTGCCATATGCTCAGGAGTGAAGGAACTCTCAGGGGATAACAGGTGATACTCACTCTTTCTCTGGAGAAGCTAATTCTTGAGAATTATTCAGTAAGACAGTTGCCAAAGGCTTTTCTGGAGTATCTGAAGTTAGATTTGTGCAGGCAAACATTACAGAGTGGGGAGCTTTAGGTAACCTAGATATGAGATTTTAGAATTCTCCCTGAAGGTCTTTAAATTCACTATACTTGTGTTTCAGAAAGACTATGAGGTTGCTACAGAGTACTTTATCAAAGTTTCTAAAAGAGACACTTTGATTTGCAAAACCTAAGTACAGTAAATATCCTGAGGCTCAATCTAAAGAATTAATGACATTGAATCTAGCACTTTAAATATTAAGACAAAG
>VZSC01009401.1:23344-40675 GCA_013398225.1 Steatornis caripensis
CTTAGTAAATAACTAAAACTAATAGTAAATTATTCATTAAATCAATTTTCTAGGGGAGAGAGGAACTTTACCTGTACTTGGCTGTAGACGAGAAAGAAGTTGGGGATCGGTATCCAAAACCAACTAATGAGTATTGTGTCTGATGACAGTTCAATACCAGAAAATAGGTATAAATGTTTGTTCTGTTTAGGAGTATTCTATATGTTTGTAATATACAGATTATGGAATGTAAGACCATATTTTGCACTGAAACGTCTTGGTGAATTACGAAGAACAGGGGAGTTTAACATTCAGTGAGACTGGCTGTCTACCAGCTATTCATATACGGGGATGATGCTTACCCTAGAAAAAAAATATGCATATGTTTAAAGAAGTGAAGCAATATTTTTGCCTTTAGCTACAGCTGTTATAAATACCAGTAAGTGTGAAGACTACTTAGGATGTTATGAACAAATATTTCTTTGCATTTTACTTCATCCTGGCTCAAGGCAAAGTAAGGCAACTAACGGCTAACAACAAAGCCTGTGACATGGTCAGTCAACCAACTGGAACATCTTACTGTGCATTTTTGATCCCCAACACATTGCCTACTATATCAAAAGAGAGACACAATGGGCCCTTATTTGAGCTGTATAGCCCAGAAAGTGTACTAGAAGAGGCTGAATTTTCCTCATGTTCTGATATGCACTCTGGGATACATGTTTGAATTCTGAGGCTCACAGGGAGTGTGCTGCAGTGGGAAAGAAAGTGATACGTGAATGCTCACATCAATCTGGGAAAAGAAAATATCTTGTGCTTACCAAGCACATGTATTTTCTGTTGCAGGTCTTCATGGACAAAGCTTCTCCTGGACCTACCAGAAAGTTATTAAAAACACTACAAAATGGATATTGTCCTTCAAAAGAACATGTAGTCACATTGGAAAGTCAGGCTTCTCTCTTCTATTAGTTCTAAGAGGACACTTGAAAAATTCCGATTGAATTTTTTCTAGCTAGTGAAAATGAAGTATTTTCATTTGGAGCTTTCCTTGATATTATCATCTGGTTTTATATATTATGAGGTTAGAATATCAATCTTAGTATTTTAAAACACAAGGATTTTATTTTAAAACAGAGGGAATTACTACCACTGTGTATATTATAATAATTAACAGCATTTATTTTTTCCTGTTTCGTGATTTGTAAATGAGCATACTTTATCCTGGTTTGACCTCTGCTAGATGCATGTCATTTGGGCTTGGAAAAAAATCTGAGATATTTCCTAACTGTGGCTTGGGTAAAGGGGAGAGCAAGAAAAAATAGTCCAGAGACAGGGACAAATTCTTAAATAAGACAATATGCTTATAGGTAAATTTGAAGACCAAGTCCAGTTTAATTAGTTTCATTGTCTTGTTAAAATAATAAATGCTTCTCTTAAGTGAATACTACACAGACATGAATAATTTTTTATTAACCTGGATGTTGTTAACATTCAACTGTTAGTGCCAGTTTATGCCACTCATTCCCTCAGGTTTAGATTTCTTTATGCTTATTCATAGCAGCTAGTGAGTTACTATGCATGAAGATTAAATTATTCTAATGAGACCACTCATAAAGCAAAGAATAACCAAAATGAGTGAATGTGGCAGAATTTGACTTATCATAATCATCGTGATACTTTAATCCAACATTTTAAAGTTTTCCTCTGCTTGCATTCCATCGCCTTTCAAACTAAGATATCCACTATCGTCTCTCAATAGCAGTCTACCTTCTACTTGCTTTAATAGAAAAAGTTCAGGCTACTGTAAGATATTCTTAAAACAAACTTGAACTTAGGTGAAAAGGAAGTGCATGGACACTGTAAGCAAGGACAGGTGACATGGGAGAACTACAGAGATGGTGTTCACCACTGTAGGGAGAAAAGTCATGTGGCCAAAGCTCAAGTGGAGTTCAAGTTGCCCAGTACTGTGAAGGACAAAAAAAAGGGCTTTTTTAAATATGTTAACAGCAAAAGGAGGATCAGAGATAGCATTGGTCTGTTACTTGACGAGGTCTGTCACTTCACAAATANGTGTCCACCACTGTAGGGAGAAAAGTCATGTGGCCAAAGCTCAAGTGGAGTTCAAGTTGCCCAGTACTGTGAAGGACAAAAAAAAGGGCTTTTTTAAATATGTTAACAGCAAAAGGAGGATCAGAGATAGCATTGGTCTGTTACTTGACGAGGTCTGTCACTTCACAAATAGGAAAAAAGACAAAGCAGAGGTGTTTAATGCCTTCTTCGCTTCTTGTCTTCAACATCGACAATGGGCCCTGAGACCCCTGGAGCGCTGTATTGGAAGACTGTTACTGGGGGGATGATAAACTGCCAGTCAGTTCTGAAGTTGTTCAAGACTTGCTACTCCAGCTTGATGCACATAAGTCTGAGGGGCCCAACAGTATTCATACCAGTATTCTGAAAGAACTGGCCGATGTTATCACTGGAACTTGCTTCATTATTTTCCAACAGTTTTGGGAATCTAGAGATATCCTAGTGGACTGGAAGATGGCAAATGCTGTCCCAGTTTTCAAGAAGGGCAAGAAAGAAGATCCTGGTAATTACAGGTCTGTCAGTCTCACTTCAGTGCCTGGCAAAATTATGGAGAAGGTTATTCCAAGACTTACTGAAAAACACTTGAGACATAATGCAGTCATTGGTCATAGTCAGCATAAGTTCATGAGGGGAAAATTCTGTTTAACTAACTTAATTTCCTTTCATGACAAGGTCACCCACCTAGTCAACCAAGGGAAGCCAGTGGATGGGGGGGGGGGGTGGTATTTTAGCAGAGATTTTGCTACTGTCTTTCACAATATCCTTCTGGACAAAATGTCTATCATACAGTTAGACAAGTCCGTAATATGTTGTGTGAACAATTGGTTGACAAGTCAGGCTCAAAGAGTTATAACAAATGGACTTACGTCAGACTGGTGGCCAGTCACCATTTGGGTTCCCCAGGGCTCAATTTTAGGGCCAATTCTCTTTAATGTCTTCATAAATGATCTGGATGCATGAGTCAAATGTACATTAACTTTGCTGATGATATTAAATTAGGAGAAGCTGTGGACTCCCTTGAGGGCAGAGAGGGTTTACAGAGAGGTCTGGATAGACTAGAGAGTTGGGCAATCATCAGCCATATGAAATTTAACATGTGTCCTGGTTTGGGCCAGGACAGAACTAATTTTCTTTCAGTAACTTTACTTTTTAGTTAAGTCTCCTCTGAGAAGCTGCACTCTCTGAAATTAACTGCATATTTTTCCAGGCAGTAGCTGCTTCTAGCAGTGATAAGGCTCGATGTTTATAGTTAGTGCTGGAACATCAGTAGGAATGGAATGCAGTAAAGCTCTTGCTTATGGTTATCCCTACGGAGATAAAGGTCAATGCATGCTTCTGCTAACTTTCTTGTGCGCCGGAACTGAAAGAGCAGAGAAGTGGTCACCCCTGCGACCCTGTGGTGGGGAGGAGTGGGTCAGACAGGTGACCCAAAACTGACCAGACAGAGTATTCCATCCCATATGCGTCATACTTGTTGTAAAGCTGCGGGATCACGAGGGTCACACCATTCTTCTTCTATGGCCGGCGTCCAAGGAGGACTCTGCCTGATTCTTCTGCCTTTGATCCCGATCCGTGCATTGCTGAATCCAGCTCCTGCCTGCTGCTGAGTACAGTCCAGGACTTTCCTGGGGCGTGCCCAGCAGTGTCCATGTGACATATTCATCATTGGTGGGGGGGAGCTCGATATTGATTTTGTACATATTTGTATATACTGAATTATTATTTTTCCTATTATTATTATATTTATATAATTTATATTTATATATATTTATATTTATATATATTATTTTCCCTATTATTATTATACATTATTATTGTAGTTAGATTAAAGCTGTTTTATGTTTTCCAACCCGTAAGTCTCTTTCCCTTTTCTCTTTCCCCCCCACTTTGGGGAGTGAGGGGGTTAACAAAGAGTGTGTGTCTTCTGTTTAATAGCCAGCCCAGCTTTAAACCCTGGCAATGAGCATGTACAAACCCTGGCAATGAGATTCTGCACCTGGGATGGGGTAGTCCTGGTTACACATACAAATTTGTGGACAAGAGTCTGGAGAGCAGCCCCACAGGAAGAGGTCTGGGGGGATTTGGTGATGGCAAGATCAGTATGAGTCAACAGTGTGCCTGACAGCCAAAAGGGCCAACTATGTCCTGTAGTACATCAAGCATAGCACAGATAGCCATTTGAGGGAGGTGATTGTTCCACTCTACACTGCATTGGTGCAACCCCACCTCAAGTACTGTGTGCAGTTTTGGGCACCTNCAGAGTATTCCATCCCATATGCGTCATACTTGTTGTAAAGCTGCGGGATCACGAGGGTCACACCATTCTTCTTCTATGGCCGGCGTCCAAGGAGGACTCTGCCTGATTCTTCTGCCTTTGATCCCGATCCGTGCATTGCTGAATCCAGCTCCTGCCTGCTGCTGAGTACAGTCCAGGACTTTCCTGGGGCGTGCCCCGCAGTGTCCATGTGACATATTCATCATTGGTGGGGGGGAGCTCGATATTGATTTTGTACATATTTGTATATACTGAATTATTATTTTTCCTATTATTATTATATTTATATAATTTATATTTATATATATTTATATTTATATATATTATTTTCCCTATTATTATTATACATTATTATTGTAGTTAGATTAAAGCTGTTTTATGTTTTCCAACCCGTAAGTCTCTTTCTCTTTTCTCTTTCCCCCCCACTTTGGGGAGTGAGGGGGTTAACAAAGAGTGTGTGTCTTCTGTTTAATAGCCAGCCCAGCTTTAAACCCTGGCAATGAGCATGTACAAACCCTGGCAATGAGATTCTGCACCTGGGATGGGGTAGTCCTGGTTACACATACAAATTTGTGGACAAGAGTCTGGAGAGCAGCCCCACAGAAAGAGATCTGGGGGGATTTGGTGATGGCAAGATCAGTATGAGTCAACAGTGTGCCTGACAGCCAAAAGGGCCAACTATGTCCTGTAGTACATCAAGCATAGCACAGATAGCCATTTGAGGGAGGTGATTGTTCCACTCTACACTGCATTGGTGCAACCCCACCTCAAGTACTGTGTGCAGTTTTGGGCACCTCAATATAAGAAGGACGTCAAACTATTAGAATGTGTTCAGAGGATGTCAACCAAGATGGTGAACTGTCTCGAGTGAAAGACTTCTAGGGGGCCGCTGAGGTCACTTGATTTGTTCAGCTTGGAGAAAAGAAGGCTGAGAGGTTCTCATTGCAGTCCATAGCTTTGTCAAGGGGGGCAGCAGGTGAGGAGGTGCTGATCTCCTCTGTCTGGTGAGCAGCAAGAGGACACGAGGAAATGGTATAAAGCTGCATCAGGGAAAGTTCAGATTGGACATTAGGAAACGGTTGTTTACTGAGAGGGTGTTTGGTCACTGGAACAGAGTCCCTGAAGAAGTGGTCATGAAACTGAGTCTGTCAGAATTCAAGCAGTGTCCGGATGACTCTTAGTCATAGGACTTACTTGTAGGTAGTCCTTGCAAGGAGTAGGGAGTTGGACTTGACGGTCCTTACGGGCGCTTTCCAACTTGAGATATCCTGTGATTCACCTAAATCCAATATAGTAGACAAATACTGAAAAATGTAGGGGAAAAAAAAAAAGATCAGGATGAAAGACCAGTACAGTTATGAGATGAATACAGAACTAAATATTCTGGTATGACAGTCATTTCCACACTGAAGAAGCTTTCACAATTATGCTACCAAAACAGCCATCTGCTCTGGGCAGCAGTTAACTATAGTTCAAACTTAAATGAATTTCATCAGTGAACATGTGAAATCTTTGACTCATGCAATAATTTCTTTAGTCCCCATGCACATGAAATGCCAGCCCAGATGCTTGCACAGCTACCAGATCTTCTTGTATAGGCAATGGACAGTGGCAAACTTAGTCTTGCTTGTTCAGTTTTCCCAATAGCTCTCACTGTTCCTTTTTATAGTTTTCCACATTTTACTCACACCAACTGAGGCACTGTGAACATCAAAAATTCGTACTGATCTTTTTCTCTCTTTCCTTTTGCAGATGCAGAAAATAGGGCTGCAATACATTTTAATTCCTTTTTTATTCACCTGTTATTTATGCAATGCTTTCTTCTTGACAGGTGGTAACTCAATTTATAGTAGCTAAGACTGTGTTTCCAGACAGTATATTCTGGGCACTTTTGCAGATGTTGTTTTGCTTTCTTTCTACTCAGTTATTCTGTCTTCTTTATGTCCAGTATTACCTATTTCCAGATTCATAATAGTATCCCCAACCTGAAATAGTTAGTTTTTAAGTTTACAATATTCTGCTCCTGAACTAGTTCATTTCTCTCTTGTTAACATTATCCTTTTTTTATTAACAGGTGTTAATACATTCACTTCTGTTTTGCTTTACTATCTACTAGTCCACGAAAGGTTTGAAAGGCAAAACATTTTCACCTATGATCTTTCTCATAGGTACTAAGCTATTATTCTGCAGCACCATTGGGTCTTTCATCTCAAAGTCAAGTATTTCTTTAGCTATAGAACAGTACTCTAAGCTTTCAAGCATACTTGAATGAGTGGGAGATTAAACCCAAGTCACACTGCTAATACAGTAGCATGACTAAGATGGCTTTTTTATGGGAAGTAGAGGTGGCCTAATAGCTCACAGCTGTCAAAATGAAGAAATCTTCTTCACACTTTTCCCTTCTTTCCCTCACCTTGAACTATATTCTGCACATTTCTGGCCCTTCTGTAAGCTGTTTTAACATTATCTGAACAGAAAACAGTCCAAACTTTTTCCCATTCATAACAGTATATTAAAACAGTCATGAAAGGGTCCAAGATATGAAGGAGCTGACACAAAGTACAGTAAGAATGTAGTGCTGTTGATAGACAAAGGCTAACTGAAACACCTTGTTTAGTAGCAGTGAATTGTTAGATTACTTGTCTGTGGTTTATGGAAGTGTATTCTCTGTCAAGTAAACTACCTTTGTCAAGGAAATGTACCTAAGATAGTGCTTCCATAGCAAGAAGGCAGACAGAATCTGTTCTATAAATGACACATTACCTTCCTGGATGTGTGACAGGGCTGATCCACACACATGGCCTTGAAATCTGCAGAAATCTTCTCAGGACCAAGAACAACAAAAGGGCTTTTGACCTTCCTCAACCTAGAATTGATATATATCAGCAACCTCCACATCAACAGAAGTTACTGTCATATCAAGGGACATTACTATAGCACAGGAAAAAAACCTAAACAGTACAGATAGGTAAATAGTCAGATTAGCCATCTTAATGGATCCCAGGCACGATGGGTTCAATCTGTCATTTCCTATACACAGCTGGGTACATTGTTTTCCTGTGTTTCTACCCTATTACATGTTTATTTTCACAAATATGTTATCAATAACGGTGAGAATATTTCTTCAAAGGACCACATTTTAGCATATCTTTTAGTCTGAACATACAATGTGTGTGTCTGTGCATGTGTCTATGCATGCATGCACACAAATGCTCAGTTTCATGACACAGTCTTAGCAACCATTATGTTTTATTGTCGAGAAAATGGTCCTGAGATATTTTGACTGCATTTAGGCAACATCCTGTTCTCTTTTCTGGGTACTTCATTCTACAAAGTTCCTGCACATCATGTGTCTTACACTGGTGGTTTCAATGTCAATCATTTTTCTACTGTGATACTGAATATGTAAGTGAGAAAGCACTTAAGAGGTCTGTGACTACTCTAATCTGACAATAAGGGCAAAAAGGCATGTGTTACATCTTGACAATTGTCAATGACATTAATATATTTGAAAGCTGAATAACAAGGTAACCTATGTACTCCCAAAGTTACGTGATTAACTTCAAAGATGATCCTTTGTTAAAAAGCTCTGATCTCATAGCATTTTCTGTTTGTCTGGGGTTTTTTTCTAGTGTGAAGATGGTTGTCACAGAAAAAACAGGCATCCAATGTGAATTATAACATAAGTTTCAAGATATCAATTTGGTTAATTAGTACCTATGTTTAATACTGTTTAATTAGCTGATAATTTCTCCAGTTTGAGCTTTTCTCTTTTTCAGTCAGTAAATACCTGGTATCAACTTGACTTACTCCTACAGTGAAGTACTCCATCATGTTATTGAAGTCTGTTTTTTCATTTCGCTTTGAGTGCTTAACAATGGAAAGAAATGTTTTCTTTCACAAAAAAAAATCCTATATCACTCTTAGAGGAAACTTTCAGATCACTGAAGATTTTTGAAGAAAAAGAAAATAATACAATAAAGAGATAACATTCCACCTTATAAAATCCAATAGTCTAACAGTTATGGAGTAATCCATTTGCAAGCTATGGTAGACCAGCTAAAAGACCCATCTTGAAGTCACAGATTCAGCTGTCAGTGTAGAAATCTGAAACCAGCTTCCTAAATCTCTAAGTGTGAATTCTTCTGTATTCATTTTGTATTATACTTACATGAGAAAAAGCTGAAACTTTTTCAAAGAGACTGTAGAAATTAATCCATCTTCGTGAAATTGTGGTACTGAAAAATTAGCAATTGCCAGCAAAAAATATCAAGACAATGACAGACTGGAACTAAACAGAGAATCTCTTCCACATTAGTCCCTTCTATATACAAAAGCTATGAATGAAAGAGTGTTATACTTAAAGGAAATTTGATCACTGTGAAGTTAGCTTATGCTTAACATAAAAAACATATGATAGTGTTAGGAATAAATGTACAATAAAAATATTTACAATTAACCATTAAGAAGTGATTCTTTCCATTTCTCTATTTATTGATTTGAACAGACTTTGTTCTCAGCCTCTTGCCCTTCAAGGAAACAAATTATGACCTTTCAATTTAATTTTTTTTCTCTGAAGATTCAGAAATGCACAAGTCACATATTTCCATTAGAAACCCCTTTATCTCCCCTGTAACTTGATTCTTTCATGCAGATTGTCGTTAAATTAACAATGTGTTTAGACAATTTTGTCAATCATCTCTATCATATAAGTAATTTATGGCTTTTATTATGTTTCTATCACTATCTTCCAGATCTTTCAGCCAAAAGTCTAAAATGACATAGCAGGGGCATTTTTCTGGTATGACCTCTCTGTTCAGTTAGTTGGCTATGCTTTATTTTTTTTTAGCATTTGATTCAAAAACATAATTTTTTTTGTTTTATGATATGGTATGATACAAAAAAAGGTGCAAAATACATATTTATGCATATTGTCTAATGATATTTTCTTTTCTCTCTCAGTCTTTCAAAATGTATGAAGAAGATAAAGCTGCTGCTGACTGTCTCCATAGAGACACCATGACAGTATCTGAGAAAACATTTTTATTTCAGTACATAATGGATTTGCCTCCTGAGCAAAACCACTCAAAAAGAAAAGTGCCAGGAATATAAAAGTCATTCATTACAGTGTGCAGCTCATTGTGATCTGCATTGGCTTGGTCTGTGATAAGTGATTGAGCACAGTGTTTAGAAATGTTGGAGAAACAGATTTTTTTTTTCAGATTTGTTTACTTTGCCAGATTCAGGGCTTATTTAATTTCACAGTCTGGTTTAAATGACACAATCACTACCCTGGACTTCAGGAGAGTAGACTTTGGCCTCTTCAGGGACCTACTTGGTAGAGTTCCATGGGACAAAGCCCTGGAGGGAAGTGGGGCCCAAGAAAGCTGGTTAATATTCAAGGATCACCTCCTCCAAGCTCAGCAGTGATGCAGCCCAACAAAGAGGAAGTCAGGGAGAAATGTCAGGAGGGCTGCATGGATGAACAAGGAGTTCCTGTACAAACTTGAACAAAAAAAAGAAAGCCTGCAGAGGGTGGAAGCAAGGACAGGTAGCCTGGGAGGAATATAAAGAAATTGTCCAAGAAGCCAGGGATCAGATTAGGAAAGCTAAAGCCCTGATAGAATTAAATCTGGCCAGAGACATCAAGGGCAAGAAGAAAATCTTCTATAGGTACATTGGTGATAAAAGAAGGACTAGGGAAAATGTGGGCCCTCTCTGGAAGGAAACAGAAGACCCTGTTACCTGGGAAATGGAGAAGGCTGAGGTATTCCATGACTTTTTTGTCTCAGTCTTCATCAGCAAGTGCTCAAGCCACACTGCCCAAGTCGCAGAAGGCAAAGGCAGGGTCTAGGAGAATGAACAACCAGTCACTGTAGGAGAAGATCAGGTTCAAGACTGTCTAAGGAGCCTGAAGTTGCACAAGTTTGTGGGACCTGATGAAATGTATCTGTGGGTCCTGAGGAAACTGGTGGATGATGTTACTAAGGCACTATCTACCATTTTTGAGAAGTCGTGGCAGTCTGGTGAAGTTNGGGCTTATTTAATTTCACAGTCTGGTTTAAATGACACAATCACTACCCTGGACTTCAGGAGAGTAGACTTTGGCCTCTTCAGGGACCTACTTGGTAGAGTTCCATGGGACAAAGCCCTGGAGGGAAGTGGGGCCCAAGAAAGCTGGTTAATATTCAAGGATCACCTCCTCCAAGCTCAGCAGTGATGCAGCCCAACAAAGAGGAAGTCAGGGAGAAATGTCAGGAGGGCTGCATGGATGAACAAGGAGTTCCTGTACAAACTTGAACAAAAAAAAGAAAGCCTGCAGAGGGTGGAAGCAAGGACAGGTAGCCTGGGAGGAATATAAAGAAATTGTCCAAGAAGCCAGGGATCAGATTAGGAAAGCTAAAGCCCTGATAGAATTAAATCTGGCCAGAGACATCAAGGGCAAGAAGAAAATCTTCTATAGGTACATTGGTGATAAAAGAAGGACTAGGGAAAATGTGGGCCCTCTCTGGAAGGAAACAGAAGACCCTGTTACCTGGGAAATGGAGAAGGCTGAGGTATTCCATGACTTTTTTGTCTCAGTCTTCATCAGCAAGTGCTCAAGCCACACTGCCCAAGTCGCAGAAGGCAAAGGCAGGGTCTAGGAGAATGAACAACCAGTCACTGTAGGAGAAGATCAGGTTCAAGACTGTCTAAGGAGCCTGAAGTTGCACAAGTTTGTGGGACCTGATGAAATGTATCTGTGGGTCCTGAGGAAACTGGTGGATGATGTTACTAAGGCACTATCTACCATTTTTGAGAAGTCGTGGCAGTCTGGTGAAGTTCCCACTGACTGGAAATGAGGAAACATAACCTCAATTTTTTAAAAGAGAAAAAAGGAAGACCCAGGAAACTACAGGCTGGTCAGTGCCACCTCTGTGCCTGGTAAGATCATGGAGCAGATCCTCCTGGAAACTATGCTAAAGTACATGGAAAATAAGGGGGTGATTGGTAACAGCCAACATGGCTTTACTAAGGGCAAATTGTGCCTGACAAATTTGGTGTCCTTCTACAACGGGGTTACAGCGTTGGTGGACAAGGGAAGATCAACTAACTTCATCTACCTGGACTTGTGCAAACCATTTAATACTGTCCCACATGACATCCTTGCCTCTAAATTGGAGAGATATTGACTTCACAGATTGGCCACTCATTGGATAAGGAAATGGCTGGATGGTCACACTCAAAAAGTTACAGTCAACAGCTCGATATTCAAGTGGCATCCAGTGACAAGTGGTGTTCCTCAGGGGTTGGTATTCAGGCTAGTACTGATTAACATCTTTGTCGGTGACATGGACAGTGGGATTGAGTGGACTCTCAGCAAGTTTGCCAATGACATCAAGCTGTCTGGTGCTGCCAACACTCTGGAGGGAAAGGATGCCATCCAGACAGATCTGGACAGGCTTGTCAGATGGGACCATGGAAACACATTAGGTCCAACAGGGCTAAGTGCAAGGTCCTCCGTATGGGTCAGGGCAATCCCAAGCACACATACAGGCTGGGCAGAGACTGGATTGAAAGCAGCCCTGAGAAGAAGGACTTGGGAGTATTTACTGATGAGAAGCTCAACATGAGCTGACAATGTGCACTCGCAGCCCAGAAGGCCAACCATATCCTGGACTGCATCAAAAGAAGTATGACCAGCAGGTCAAGGGAGGTGATTCTCCCCCTCTACTCCACTCTTCTAAGACCCCACCTGGAGTACTGCGTTCAGTTCTGGAGGCCCCAACGTAAGAAGGACATGGGCCTGTTGAAGTGAGTCCAGAGGAAGGCTACAAAGATGATCAGGGGCTGGAGCACCTCTCCTACAAAGACAGGCTGAGAGAATTTGGGTTGTTCAGCCTGGCGAAGAGAAGGCTCTGGGGACATGTTATGGAAGCCTTCCAGTACCTGAAGGGAACCTGCAAGAGAGCTGGAGAGGGACTTTTTGCAAGGGCATATAGTGATAGGAAGAGATGTAATGGTTTTAAACTGAAAGAGAGCAGATTTAGATTAGATATTAGGAAGAAATTTTCACAATGAGGGTGGTGAGACACCGGAACAGGTTACCTAGAGAAGCTGTGGATGCCCCCTCCCTGGAAGTGTTCAAGGCCAGGTTGGATGGGGCTTTGAGCAACCTGGTCTAGTGGATGGTGTTCCTGCCCATGGCAGAGGGGTTCGAAGTAAGGTCCCTTCCAACCCAAACCATTCTATGATTTTATGATAAAAGAACAGCCTATTTCTCTCAATATAGGAAAATTAATATTATTCTTGGTCCCAGAACTAAACTTCATTGAAAAAAGGAAGTTATTTATTTGAGGAGACATTCTGTGTAATTTAACTGATAACTGTCAGAAGGCGTTTTTGATTCAGAAAGTAGAACTGGAAATATGTGATGTCTGCTTGCAAGACTACCACTCTAAACTGTAATTTGCATGTGAAGTCAAGGCTATCCACAAGCTAAAATGTCAGAGCTGAGATTTTACATTCTGAAAGACAGAAGCAATACAGAGTCATAACATTTTTCACTACTTTAAATAGAGAAATGTTTTAAATAATTATCAATTATAGATGTCTTCCTTATTAGATATTTTTAATTCCCCTCCAAAGTACAGTGTGGAGTTATATAGAGCATATTAATATACAGTGAAGTTTTATAGTATATATTAAACAAGAAATTCATCATTTGAACGAAAAAAAACCCAAAAAAACCAAAATATATGCCCCTCCAGATAATTCAGGCTTCTTAAACCAAAATTGATTCAGTAAGAATATATGTGATTTGGAAATTCTTAAGTTCTTATGATGTTCTAATTTACTTAAGCATTTTGTAAAGTGTGTAAATTGGATTGTAACTCACTGGATTAATTTTAAGTCTTCTGAGATATCAATTCATTGTTGCAAGCAATTTCAAGTAAAAAAGACATTTCAGACTGGTATTTTTGTAGCTATAATGTTAACAAGCAACAATGCCATGTGAGTGATCTGCAGATCTCCTGTTTTTTAATTAAATGTACAGTGATTATGAAAGAGGATATTAACTTTAATTCTACTGTTACTGAGGTTACATATCACTCTTTTCAATCCCATTCCCTCTCATGAGTATGAACATACTTCCAGAAACCTCTTGCTAAAAACCCCCAACCCATACACCATCATCAATTTAGAAGCACTGAGATGACTTCCTTACATCAAGTTAGACTCTCTTTTGTAATACTGTAAAATAAATCAGGTTTGGTGAAGATACCTCAACTGGCAGCTCAAAGAGAGAGAAAAAAACCTTCTCCCCACTTTTCCAGTTGTTTTAGAATAAAGATGGCTTACAACATCTAAAAAACTTAGAACACTGGGCATCGCAACTAGATTTCCAGTAGCACTGAACTGTTTGTTAAGTCATCTAAAACCAAAGAGCACTGTTGCTTGTCATTGTATTGTGGCAGCAGTGGTAGACTCTGCTGATTGCAGTAGAATTTTAAGTAATCCCATTTATTTTAATAGGGTAAAGCCTCACAATTCAATGTGAGATGGCAGTAGAAGAAATATTTAAGTTTGAAGCATTGGGCAGAAACTGCAATTTGCTCTGGGAGAAGGGAAGAAGTAAACTAAATGTACTGCTGTTTCTTGTGGTATAAGACAAAATGCTACCTACAGAACTCTTTAGTTGGCTGAGTAGGAGAAGAATAATGCTATTATTAGATTAATTCAGACGTGTTTGAACAAATTGTAATTAACTAACAATCCTACTAGCTTTGTGTTTTGAACTAACCGCTTGGATTCTGAAATTTCCAAGGGACCATATGAATAGAGTTTGGTAAGAGTTTTTGGCAGTGGACAAGAACAAAAATAAGCTAAGAGGATGTACTAGTACACTTGAAAGGGGAAAAAAAGAAACAACAGATTGGGCAGGTACGTGAAAAATACTAGCCACTTGAACTACAATTTCAACTTCATTTAATTGCATTAACCTAATACTTTGGTCATATGGCAAGTTAAATGGTTAATGGGTGAAACAAAGCTACTAATAATTGAAAAAATATTGTTACAGTTCTATGTTTATCTTAAGTAAAGAACACAGAAGTTTTGAAGAACTACACAAGAGGAAATGAGCAGCTTGATTATGCTGACTTTTATTGCACTGCAATCTGAAGCAGAGAAAGCAGAACACTTCAATAAATCAAGACTGAACTTGTTATAATGGCAAAAGGAAGATTATTTGACATTGTATTTTGCTTAATTTAACAAGAAACAAAAAACTTAAAATGTTTTTTTATAAACCCACCAGAGCACTGGACACTAATGTACGAATAAACATCCTCCTTCTTAATTTATTTCTACCAGTTGCTCTTCAGCATAGAAGAATCAGAAAGAAACTTGGATTCTCTCCTTCCTGGTCACTAGTAACATTTTTGGATACTAATGTCTGGTAAGAAGAGAATCTGAGTTTCCAGAAGTATCCAAGAATATTATGCAAGATATGCAGTTTACTTACAAATGCAGAGCTGTGGGTTACAGTCTGGACCCAGAAGATCTAAGAGATGTCAAAACTCTTGATGGTAATACTAATGGCTGTCTTGTAAACGATTTTCCAGATTGGGAAACGGAGCTGCAGAAGCCTCATCTGCACTGGACTGCTGGTTTTGGCCTCTCCTAAGATTCATTAAGGATTTTTCTGCATCTCAAAAGAAAATTTGATAGCAAAATTGTTTCCTTTTGTCTTATGTGAGAAAAGGGCTATTGAAAGTGATACTACTACTTAGAATTACAGGTGCTGTTGCCCAGACACCTATAGTCTGTATTTTTATATGTCATCTATGGGTATTCATCTCTTCGTTCGCTAAAAGTGGACTTTCAAATTCCCGTTGGTTAACTCCATCAAATATTTGAGTTATGCTAAAGCAGTCCAGTATACCGTGGTGTAAAGAACTTCACTAAATTCTTCCAGTTTATACATACCACTATGTCGCTTTCATTAGTCCCATCGCGCATATAACATTACAGAATACAGCTTTAAAATACAAGTGATAGAGCAGGACAATAACAGTATCATTTTAAAGTAAAAATAACAAGAACCTGTTATTGTCATTTCCCACAGCTCTCTGTGATACTCTGTTAGATTAAAAGCCACGAACAAGTTGCATTTCAGGTTTGTCAGTAGAGTGTCATCTCTACCAATTTATGTCAAAGGCCAAATAGGCATGCTCCTCTGAGAAATACAAACTAAAATGCAGTACTTCATTGCATTAAAGAGATACTTGTGTTGTTTGAGAGACCCACTTACTTAGAAACACAACTGTTTTATTTTCTCACAAAGTAGCTCAGATCATGTGCTTCTTTGTTATGTCTATTTTCCATGAAGTTGTCAAGTCAGTGACAGAGTATTTAATGACAATTTTTTATTTCATATTGCAAACTTCAAAACTAATTTGTTCTAGGACTTACCTTCAGGAACTGACACTTTTTGCCTTAGTTGTCTACATTCTTTTGTCTGTATGTCTTTAATTTAAAAATACCTTTGATTTATCCTGTGGTGAGGAAATCTGCAATTCGGAAGTGATAGTACAACAGAAACTTATGTAATGTAGTGGTGTAAAGCATAAATTGTATAATGCCTTACGAACATTTAGTACATAAAACCACTTCTGAATAGTACTGATACGGGAAGCAAGAACGCTTAGCTCTAACACTTTTGTGATGCACAGTTAAATTTGAAAAATACATTCTCCAACTGTATAATATGTGTTGCCTGTCACGGTTTAAAGCTGGACTGGCTGTTAAATGAATGACAGATGCTCTTTTTAACCCTTTCCCTTCCCAAGAGGGGAAGGGAAAGAGAAAAGGGAAAGAAGTTTATGGGTTGGAAAAATTAAAACAGCTTTAATGTAACAATAATAAAAGATCTAATAATAGATACAATATTATTTATAATAATAGTAGTGGTATTAATAATAATAGATAAATAATGGAACATATTCAAATATATAAAAATCCAATGCCAAGCTCCCCCACTGATGATCACGTCACCTTGGATGCTGCAAGGCAGGCCCTGGGAAAGTCCCAGACTGGACTCAGCAGTAGATGGGAACTGGACTCAGGAATGCATCGATTGGGATCCAAGGTAGAAGAAATGGATGGAGTCCTCCTCAGATGTCGGCCGTAGAAGGAGAGAGCTTGATCCTTGTGATCCCTCAGCTTTATACTGAGTATAAAGCGTATGGAATGGAATACTGTATTTGGTCAGGTTTGGGTCACCCGTCCAGTCTATTCTTCCACGCAGAAGGGTCACAGGTCTGATGCTTTTCTGCTCTTTCATTTCCGACACAAAAGAAGCTTAATAGAACAAAGCAACAACCTATTTTTCCATAGGAATAAGTATAAGCAAGAGCCTTTCTGTGTACCATATGTACTGTTACTCCAGCAATAACTATAAACATTGAGCATTATCACTCCTAGAAGCAGAGACTGTCTGAAAAACATGCAGTTAATTTCAGAGAGTACATTCTCTTAGAAGAGACTTAGCTGAACACTAAAATTACTAAAAAGAAAATTTCAGCTCAAATTGGGACATTGACCTATATTCCATATTATGTAGTGAAAATATAAATAAAATATGAGGAAAATGAATTTATCACACAGTAGAAAAATTCTGTAGAATTCCTTAAGGAACAGGTTAGGCATTCACCAGAACAAACTCATAGATTGTATCTAAAGCTTTGTGACTATATTACAAAGTATAGAGTAAAAGATATGAATATTCCTCTATTCCTCACCAAAACCAAATCCAATAAAATTCAGGTTAGCATCTGCCAAAAAATTAAGATTTTTAATAATAAGTCTGGCTTACAAATGTTATCTCAAAGTTTTCAAGGATGAAAGGGGCAAGAGAAGAAAGAATTATTTCCCCATTATAAATTCCAAGTTTCCTTTTAAGAGAATCAGATTAATTATGACCAGTATTACTACCTTAGTAAATT
>VZSC01009401.1:62015-87003 GCA_013398225.1 Steatornis caripensis
CCCGGAGAGCTCAAAGGGTCTCGCTTTAGAACCATTATTTATAGAATCGCAAGATGATTGACTTTGGTCAATGTTACCATTTCGTGGCCACAGTACTTACGAGATACTTAGTCTTGGCACCTCTCAGATGTGGGCTGCGACCCATGCAGGAGAAGATTTAGGTACATTTCCTGGGTAACAGGAGTTCCGGAGATGGTCAGGGAGCGGCTAATCACTTCAACTCACTGTGATTGCATCAGGAGTTCCAGGTGCAATTAGGGAGTGTCTAATTGTCCCAACTGGCTGTGCTCATCCCGGGACAGAGAGGTACCATATTACTTCATATCTTTGCTCATTGTACCAACAGGAAGGGTCGGAGAGTGCCCAATTATCCCAGCTCTTTGTTCTTATATGGTGATGAATGATCTGACATTGCAATGTGGCTTGTTAGTAGGGGGAAGCAGGGTCTACGCCACGACAGACCCTCACAGTAAAAATTTTTTTCGTTGAAATATCAATCTGCCCCCTTTCATTTTAAAACCATTGTCCCTTTTCCTGTCACTACAGATCTTGGTAAAATATCTTTCTCCATCTTTCTTATGAGCCCCCTTTATATATTGAAAGGCTACAATAAGGTGTCCCTGGAGCCTTCTCTTCTCCAGGCTAAACAACTCTGACTCTCTCAGTCTGTCTTTGCCGGAGAGGTGTTCATCCCTCTGTTCATTTTTGTGGCTCTCATCTGGACCCACTCCAATAGGTCCATGTCTTTGCTGTGCTGGAGGACCCAGAGCTGGATGTGGTACTCCAGGTGGGGTCTCACCACAGAAGAGTAGAGTGGAAGAATCACCTCCCTCAACCTGCTGGCCACGCTTCTTTTGATGCATTCCAGGATATGGTTGGTTTTCTGGGCTGGAAGCACACATTGCTGGCTCATGCCTAGCTTTTCATCTACCAGTATCCTGAAGTCCTCTGCAGGGCTGCTTTCAATCCATCCTCCGCCCAGCCTGTATTGATACTGCTGATTGCCCTGACTCATATGCAGGACCTTGCACGTGTTGAACTGCATTGAGTCCTCAAGCCTGTCAAGGTCCCTCTAGATGGCATCCCTTCCCTCTAGCATACCAGTTGCATCACTCAGCTTGGTGTTATGTGCAAATTTGCTGAGCTTGCACTCAGTCCCACTGTCTGCGTCATTAATAAGAGAAATTTTGATCTCTGTAGTGAATGTCTGGTTATTCGAAAGGAACTTCTCAGAAAAGGAATAAGTTAGGGGAGTAAAGTGGAAAACCAGCCCTTTTTCTGTCATAGTTGAAGTATTCATGCCAGCCTAGTATGTCAGGAAGAGAAAGGGGTTAAATCATCTACTCAACAAAAGCTTTTTTGTTGGTGACAAAAAGATTAAAGAAGAAAAGTAAAGGCAAGAAGCACATCTGAAAATTATACTGCAAATGGATTTGGTTTCTTCTCCCTAATATAGTTCTAAGGATAAATTTCAGTAGTAGAAAAATGCAATTGTACTCACTGAATTTGTTTGTGTTATTATAACCAAATACAAATTTATTTTTTTCTCTTGAACAAAAAAAAAAGATTATATTGTTAATGGGATTTTCTTCAAGTATTTAAGATAATAACTAGTGAAGAGTTGCCTGAAGCATTTAAAAATTATTTACAGTAAAAGAGAAACTGACTTGTTATTTCAACTTTGCATTGTCAGACTTGGAGATATTTTGACGTAGCACATGACCTAGACCCTAAGCAGTTTGAGAAGTATTCAGGTATTCTTGTACCTTTCTCATATTAAATTCAGTGCTCTTTAAACAAGGACAACTAATTTGGAGTTACTTGATTATCTTCTCCTGAAGATTACAAAAAGTCCTCATACAACCTAACCGTAGGTTGTGTCTCTTATGCAACCCATTCCTACATAAACACTCTGTCTTCCTGGGCTGAAACCAGGAAGCTTCATGTTAGTCCTATGCCTTTTCTAAACCTGCTGGTTCTATATTCCTCCACCAAGTGAGATTCTGGCTTGACAGCAACAACAATTTCACGTCATACTCAGGTATGAAAACTTGTTCTCCATAGCCATCCAAATAGACTCATTATGTATAGCAAAAAACCCCAACAAAACCATCACATTTTTGTTGCATCTCCACTCAATGAGTATTGAGTATACTAACATGGATATTAAAATAAACTTAAAGTATTAATCTTTGCATTCACTGAAACTACCAGAAGCAGCTTCATCCAGCAGCATGGAAGTACACTAGGACTTAGAAGATGCAGTCTCTACATTTAGCAATTCATTAGAGGTTTCTGACTAGTTGGTACATTTAATCTGTCAAGTTTATTCAGACTAAACTGCTCTGGACTATTTTATCATGCATCTGTAAGTTACAGTAAATGAGGCCTGGTAAGAATTTCTAAAGTAGTCAATATTATAAAAAAACCTAAGGGTTAGATAGAGACCCAGTGCAAGATTTAGAATTAGCTGGGGTCCTCGTTTTCAAAGCTGCTTACTGAAAAGCTCTTGCCAAGAAACACTGGGACACTTGCACATTATTGTATACTTCCTGTGCATTGTGATGTCAAAATTGGTGCAAAAGCATAGAAGATTCTTGAAGATGGAAGTGGAGATGTCCCTGTGCTCTCACATGCAAAGGGAGCTTGCAAAACAGAGCAGTGTGATTGAATGTTACAGAGTTGACTGTTTAGACTAAAATGGGGAGATATGACCAAGAAATAGTCCAAAAATGCATAGAAACAATCAAGTGTCTACCTCGAAACATACCTGTAATCCAAATGTTTCCTATTTGTATTTGGAAAGGACCAGTGATAAAGCAAAGCGATGGTGCAGAAAGGACCTCAGTGGAGATCAGAAGCAGCACTGAGATTGTTAGCACTGCACAGCTCCTGCCAGACCTCCCTAGGGTCATACAGTCCACAATCCATGCACAACTTACCGTATCAAATAGAGAACAGCAGTACAGGAGAAAAATAAGGAAAACTGTCCCTGGGAGAGGGCATGTATGTGTGCATGTGTGGATGGGTTTAGACATAAAACCTTGTATGTCATGGTCAAGAGGACGGTTGTACTTATAATGTAAGCAGCCCTTGATTTTTTTTTGTTTTTGTTCTGACATACCTCTATTACCCTTATTTGCTTTTTTTGTTAAATTTTGAATTAAAAGAAGTTAGACGTTTTGAAATGTTACTTCTGTGTGCAGACTTTGTATTTTCCATACAGTGACAAAGGGTCTCTGTCATCCCTCTAGCTCTTGATTTCGAAGTATATGAAAATATTCTATGTGGTAGCCATGAGAGAGGACTTCATGAGCTATCCCCAGGCTTTCAGGGATAGACATGTGGCACCTTGGGCTGAGTAGTAAAAGGAGTGTATAAATATTCTTGTCATTGTTCATGAAGAAGCTATACTGTTGTGATTTCTTGCTCTTAAATGTCTACTGTGTGCAAAGCCTTCACAAGGAAGCGTGCACACTGGTGTGTCCAATCCTACTACAAGACTTTTCTATTGAGATCTGGAGCAATTAAAAACCAACATAACTGATTAAAACTTATCAAAACATTAGGTTTCCTGCTAATCACAGTAGTTAGGATTCATACCTGTAAGACTGTAATGGATCAGTGGTTGAAACACTTTGTGAACTAAAGAAATGAAATGTTCTGATACCTGCCAAACCAGAAGAGATTCACCTAAGGGAGTTTTATGTTTTGGTCTCTGTTCTACGTTTCTTTTAGATGCTTGATGTCAGACAGAAGTGTATAAATTCCTAGGAATAGAAAAAAAAGTCAAAATCTCTTTCCCTTCTGAGTATCCTAAAGAGGCAGTATCTGACTAATGAAGTCATGCTCCAGTCCTCATCAGTGAGCTTTGAATTTTTTATAAATTATGAACTGAGCAAAAGCCCCTTTTAAGACAGGTATTTGCAAATGAAAGCTGCATGTTAAAATCCTTCAAATTTATTTTCTTTCAATAGTTTGACAGCAACACTTTTATTTTACTGTAGATATCTAAAACCATTCTTTATAACTAGAACAGCTGGAAAATTTTCAGAAACACACAATTACATTTCCCAGTGGCTAGCTGCAGGCACCCTTCTCTGTAGTCTAGTGTTTGGTTTAGATCCTTTCCTGAAATGAAGAATGACTCACAGGTAAGTTTCAGTCACAAGAAAAGCTGCTACTACTCCCTACTAATCTCTAAACTACCATTTCTTCTCCATGAGCCTGCTGTCGTTACAGCAGCAATTGCTGAGCCACATGCACACTTGTTGGTAAACTTAGCCTGTAGCTAAATTGGTACTATTCTCTATCTCTGCTAAAGTAATCTAAAATTCCTCTGCAGTTTCTTCTAACAGCTAGGGATGTAAAGTGAAATTGAAAGCAGTGATTAATATGCAGTTTAGCTATCTATTCAACCTCTGAAAGAGGCAACATAAAGAAAGGCTGGATTGACAGTTCAGGTTAATGCTGCCTGTTTCAGTTGTCTGACTTGCATTTGCTTGTATTTGAGTTCTCAAACTATTATGTTCCTAATGAACTTCTTAGGCAGTCAGGTCACCCAAACTATAGTTCTGGTCTCCAGGCTGTGCAAGAAACATTCAAGTTGAGCAATTCACGTTCAAATCTTCCACTAGCTATACCTATGAATATATATACATCTACCATAAATTCTTGCACAGTCAAACCAGAGGAAAAGAAAAAAGAAAAAAATCTTCAGAAGCCATACTCAGTCCAAATTGCTTAGAGAATACTACCACAATAAATGAGTATGTCCAAAGAAATTTTGCTAATTGAGTTTGGTTTAACTAACATGCAAAAGAAGATGGTGAAATTAATAAGAAACGATTTTGAAGTTAGGTTACGTTTCTATTCCCATTACTGTCTTGGAGAAAACAGTCTTGACTTGGGGAATTTCACTTAGTTTCATTTATTGCCAATTAGCATAAGCTTTTCTTTACTGATTCATGTATTGAGTGAAAAACCGCATACAATTAAACAGACACCTAAGGTAACAGCTTTTCTCCCGGCTTCACAGGCTCAACTTCAGTTCAACAACTTTCCTTCCCCTTTTCTAGTCTCCACTCCCATAGTTTTCAGCAGTTGGCTCCAGCGTGGTCTGTAGTACGTCAGGGCTGACCTTTCTTTGTAGTTTCTCAGAGCTCCTGCAGTCCCTCAGACCTCCTCCAGTATGGACAATTCCCTTCCAAGACTGTGTCTCCAGCTTCATCCCCAGCAATGTCTTCTTCCGTGTATCTCCTGTTCTTCCTTCTCTGGTTTCTGCAAAATGTACCTAATTCATATCTCCTTTTTTGTCTCCGTTTTTGTCTCCTGTACCTCCTCACGTCTTTCTTTTTATGTCTCCTACTCCCCACAGCTACTGGCCTTTCTTAATGATGTCTGAGCAGCAGTGCCGTATGCTCCTCAGACTGAAGTTTTGGCACACAATGGGCTCTTTCTACCTGTTACCAAGTCAGCTGGATGTGGTTTGACTGGCACGGGGTAGTTCCAGACCTCCTCCCACACATGACGCCCTGCAGTCCCTGATACCCAAACTCTGCCAGTTATGCCCAATAGCTGCCCGCTCAGGCAGAAACAAGGAAAAAGCTATCATGTTTTAAATAATGGGAGAAAAGTACTAATCTGCTCTGGAATTCTCAGGAAATTAAATATTCCCCAATTACAGGTGCAAGTTTCGCCTGGAACACCAGTTCTTTAGACACCATTCAAAAGATTGTTTATTAATGAACCCTAGTTAAATCATTTTCTCTTCCTAGATGTTTCTATTAACCTCTGAGGAAGGTTAAATAAGAAAGAAGAGAACAAAATGTATTGTACCATAGCATCCTTGCATCTTTTGGCTGCCTTTTGAACATATTTGAAGCCAAACATTCCCAAAGGCTTTTCTACAAGTATATTTATCACCTGGCCTGAAACAGTTGATATTATGCATAATTTTTATTAAACATGAAAGACTTCCAAATTAATTAGACAGCTGATTAGTTGCTGAGCCTGTTTGTTTGTCATTGCTATCACCCCCAACATTTTTCACTGCATAACTGATAAGTTAAATACCTGATTACACTGAAAGTTAATTGGTTTTTAATAGAGCATCTGCAGAAAAAAACTTGTAAGCTCTGAGGTACATGCCAATCAAAATGTAATACTGTTTTTAACTTGGGAAGATTAACATATGCCACTTCATAAGGTTTGAATCTATCTTCCTCCTCCCTGAGATTTACTTGAAGAGATAAAATTCTTGGCCAAGGGTACACAGTATGAATAAGATGCATTACTTCTTTCTGCCAGTACAGTTTCTTTAATTTCAGTAGAATTTTACATCAGGGTAAGTTCATTAAGACTAAGGCAATTTATTACACACAGATTGTTTACTTCAGAACATCTTTGGAAAAATACTTAAGTCCATCATGAAAATGGGGGAACGGAAAATTAGCTGCTTATGACTTGAAAGAGAAGAACAAAAATCTATGCTAAATCTATGTTTTTAGTTTCTGCTAAAATGAAGAAAACAGTGATAGGCATTTATTTCAAGGAGTAAAATGCACAGAAAATAGCTTTATCATCTAAGACGAAGGGACAGTAGTCATGAGCAGGGTGTTTTTTTCAATAATTTTTCAAAATTATTACAGATCTTGGGAATGGATAGAAAGAATTCTATGCATTTAAAATATTCTTGACCATGAAGCTTGCAGTTTTAATAAGATTCTATTTTTATGATATAATTTTCATATCAATTCATTTCAATAAATCAGGTTTTTAAAAGAGCATTTTCTTATGCTGGGTAGCATTCCATTGAAATGTGGAATATAGTTCCATGATACAATAAGGGCATTAGGGTTAAAGAATTTCATATTGAGAATGGAAATCTGAACATCAAATACTCTATAAGAGTACCGGTTTCCTTCATTTCATTTGTGGATCCACACTCCTTCACACACTCTCTAAATCTACTGCCTGCTCTATCCATACTTCTGTGCATAGTAGAAGAGTTTAAAAATTCTGTATGCTTATATGTAAATTCTGTTCTATTCCTGCATTACCAGTTTTAAACTTCTTCATTAAGGTTCTGGCTGGATCACTGCTTTGCTCTTTTCTTTCTTGATTTACATTCCAGAGCCCTACTTTTTTGATTTTCTTAACTACTGCTGTTCATAGATTTTTAAAATGTTTTTACCCTGATCAGTCTTCAGAAAACCAAGATGTTAAATTAACTATATGAATTACGACATCAGTATTGCTTTCCCATCTAATGCCAGCCCAAGATATTCAGTCTTGATATTTTTTATGTTATATTGTTAAAACTGTTGGAAGAAAAAAAAATCTGTTTTCCTGAAATCTTTCACCTGACCTCAAATATTCCAAATTAGTCAAAGTTTATGAAGTCTTTAATTATTTTTATCTGATTAAGAATCATTTTCAAATAAATATTTTTTGTTGTCCAAATGATCCATTCTTCTGCTTAAAAGAAAAAAGTCTAGCCTTAAGACTACCCAAGCCTTTTCACTGAGGTATTTTTTCATAAAGTAGTAGATCTCTCTACTGAGAATGTTTCATCACTTTAATAAAACAAATATAACAGTGCTAAGATGCATGTTTAAATATATTCAAATATTATCACAATAGTCAAAAGAATAGAAATCTATTGCTGTAATTTTAATCAGTTTTGTAGAATCTCCTGAGCTCTACTGACACTATTGATGTCAGATCATATTGTCTTAATTGTAAAGTTAAGATTCTGATATTCTGAAAAGGTTGGTAGTTTTATGAGTGTATTTTGATGTACATGGATAAAAACCTTACATCATAACAGATATTATTTCAGAGAAAAAAGACAACATCCTGTTTCTTACAAACTCTTGCTTCTTTAACTAGTGGTTGATAGGATAGTCACTGTTGTTATGTAATAGTGGCTTTGAAGGGTACAAGCACAAGACGACAGAGAGGGTTTGAGAATACAGGTGATAACAGACATCCCCAAGGGTATAACCATCAGTCATAAAAAAAAATTTTACTTTTTATTGAAGGAATGCAACCTTGAAAGCTGGGATGAGCAGTTTTACGGCAATAGGAAAAGAACAAATCCCATGCATCCAACATGCATAAATATCCTTATACTGTGAAAACACAAAGGACATAATCAGAAACAGAGGTAGCTCTACCTTACGACAATGGTGTCGATCCCCAGTAAAATTTTTAATGCTTGTTAAAATCTTTTTTTTTTTTCTTGTCCTAAGCATTGATGGCAGACATGCTGGCACTAAGCTCAACATCAGAACAGAAAGCATACAACAGAACTGAAAATAACCTATGCTGAATCTTTGAGATCCCCATCATCTTAGAGGAATTAGAGAAGATACAGAAGACCTTCACAACCCATGCAAGAAGCAGACCAAAGGAAGAACAGAGAGAAAATTTTCCGCGGTATTATGTCACTCATCTGCACCTGAACAATGCCACGACTTAAGCATCAGCAGGTCCCTCTCCCCTTTTTGATGGAGAAAACACCACTTTTTATTTTGCCATTCACCATATTTTGCTTGTGCAACCCAGTAATTATTTCCTATTATATAACTGGGATTAGTAGATTAGAATTTTAAAATGCTGAGCGTTTTTTTGAGTGTTATGTGTACATGTCTGTGCAATGTTTGTATTTCCTGCTCTAGCCTTGCCGCACAATGTCTGATATTGCAGCACCAAGTCTGAGTAAATTCAGATGTAACACAGCTATTCAGTAGAACAATCAGATAATACATAAGCTGCAAATTCTCTGATGAATACCTCTAAAATTCTCCAGTTGCCTCAGAGACGGCATTTATGTAATTATTCATTCTAGCCTATAATCTTTACTGAAAGAACACAGCACCTTTTAGACATACGCAATTCATACCTTAAAGGACACTGTAGAAAGGAAGTTAAAACCAGACAGCACTAGTCAGTTTGTAGTCAGTCAATGTCTAAAAGTAGCTGATAAGAATTTTTCCAGCAACATCTGAAAACTATGTGTTTTCTGGAATTCATGTGCTTTCAGACTGCAGGAAGGCATTTCCAGAGCCTTGATGACTATAAGAGCTGGTATCTACCTTTATTATTCTGTGATTTTGTGTATGATTAACAGGGCCTGGTTTAATATAAATTCAAATAAGCTGATCCAAACAGAGAAATAATTGTACCTAGTGCAACTAGAAGTATCTACAAAATGTCAATGAAATCTCAGCTACTAGCAGACTTGTGATTTTTTCCCCATTTGAAAAACTGCAGTTGGATATATATAGGGATATGAACTTCACCGCATAAACCTTGTACAAGTTTGTTGTGATATTACTGCACAGCATCCTCACATAGACCTCAGCTTGCAATTAGAAGAGAAAGCTACAGCTGTTGACTCGGCAGTTCTCAAAGAAGCTTATTCATTGACTTCAGTCCACTGAGCAAGAATGAAACAATGCATCCAACAAAACAATGTTTGAAAATCATTCTAACAAGACAGACACAGTGAGATGACAACTTCAGAACAGTAAAGCTTTGAGAACCTCCTGGCTTAAAACCAAACATAACTAATCACAACAGCTGTGCAAATAAACTCAGAAGCCTTATTTTTCTTGATGACACCCAGTAATCAAGACATGGAGCAAAACGAGCCATCAGAACTGACACACGCTCACGGATATCAAACCAGCATTTCAGAATGACTGTCAGCTTCCTTATGCCAATAAGGCTAGAAAGGAAGCTGACGTAAGGACAAACAGTTTCGTGCTTTGCTGTAGCAAGGCAGAGTCTAGACAATAAAACAATTAACAGCTAAAAAATGAAAGTATAGAGTTGCAGTATTTTGGAAGGGGTTTTTTGTTTATTTTGGGTTTGGTTTTGGTTTTTGTTTTATCCCCCATGAGCATCAGACTCCCTCACCACAGGGAACACTTCTCTGTTTTTACATTTTGAGCCATGATGTTTCTTTCTCCCTTAAAATTAAAATTTATTTCTTAGTTTCAGATTTTAGAATCAGGTATCAATATTTTTTCTCTCTTTCTCCATAATGAATCTTAATCTTCTAATGGGAACAAGAGGACCAGTTGCAGAAGGAGGTGCAAGTGCCTGATGGCAATTCAGAAGGTTTCAAACCTTCCTACCAGTAGGTGGAGCAAAAATGTCATTAATGTAAAGACAAACTTTGAACTAGGACTCTGTAGTCACCCACAGGGGGTGTTCCTTTTCAGTTCTGTTTTTTAACTTCTCAGTCCAAGTAAGAGAGCCTAATGCCTTTTTTTTTTTTTTTTAAGCTCACTTTAAGAGTCAAGGGAGGATTCTGTGTGATACAGATACAACAAAGGAAAATATTGTTCTGCCAGTTCCTGCTCTCCTGCTTGCTTGCCTTGTCTGAGTATGTGGGCAGAAGGACTGGGGACATGGTTCAGCACAGCACTGCTGTGTATGTATATTCATGGACTTCTGTTTATCTGGCGGTTTCCTTGCTTGTAGCCCTGAGCTCAGTCCAACAGATAATCTCTTTGTCCTTTAGCTCTTCCATGTATATTGCTTCATTTCCCAGAACAAAGTTGTTTCATACCACATCAGAGATAATAGGCACTCACTGAAAATAAACTCGTTTTCCTGTGTTGGCTTTATTTCTTCAAGGATGTGCATATGCTTATGACAAAAACATGCTACAAAATCATACCTCTCTCAAATACACAGCTGTGGATCTGAAGTACTTTGAGTGTGCTAAAATGTTGATAGATTTTTCACTCAGGCAGTACTCAAGAAATGATTAGACAGAGTACCTTATACATTAAAAGATCTTGGAAGAACCTTTCAACTTCGTTATGGTTTTGCAAGCTATGGATTAATGGGAATCAGCATGGGACTTGCTACACAAACAGGAATACCTACAGGTATTAACATTTAAACTGAAAACCTCACAATGAAAAGCCTTGTCATCTCCTGACAGAATCATGCCTGCTGTTTCTATTGTTAACAACAAAGCACAGCTTTACATTAAATAACAGCTGAGCACCAGGATGCAAATATTCAAGATGGCTTTTGAAAAAGACATTGCAGCTAATCATCAGTCTTGAACAAAATTGAAATTAGAATTTTTTTTATCCATCATTTGGAACTTCCTGCCTCTAAATCCAGGTCTGTTTAAAGTCAAACTTTTCCCAATCAACTTTGACCCTTTTACATTTGGATCTTTGGAAAATAACATTATTGTGGTGTTTTATGTCAATTTGGGGTGTTAGGGCAAATTCACTGAATTTAATATTGCATATGTTACTTCATCAGCTAATGTTACTTTCATCTTATAACATGAAAGACATTAATTCACTTTTGTTTCAGTTGATTGGACTTACTAACAAAAACATACAGTTTCACATGGCAGTATTTAGAGGTTTTCTTACTGAAAGGAATGATACTGAGAGAAATTCTTTCAGAATTTTAATTAAATAGTGAAAGATAAATTATAGTGCTTATCATTAGAGAAACAATGAAGATGGTGAAGGGTCTATACAACAGGTCCTATGGAGAGTGGCTGAGGGTATTGGGGTTGTTTAGTCTTGAGAAAGGAGGCAGAGGGGAGATGCTATCACTATCTACAGGCACCTGAAAGCAGGTTGTAGCAAGATGGGTGTCTGTCTCCCAAGTAGCAAGTGAGGAAATGGCCTGAAATTGTGCCAGGGAAGGTTTAGATCGGGTATTATGAAAAATTTCTTTACCAAAAGGGTTGTCAAGCATTGAAGCAGGCTGCCCAGGGAAGTGATTGAGCCACCATCCCTGAAGGTATTTAAAAGATGTATGGATGTAGCACTTAGGGTCATGGTTTAGTGGTGGACTTGGCAGTGCTAGGTTAACAGTTGGAATCAATGATCTTAAAGGTCTATTCCAACCTAAATCACCCTATGATTCTATGATTATGAAATTTAGAGCACCTAAGAGTAAAATTCTGAGCTCCAGTGAAGTTCTGTCCCAGCAAAACACTAGAAATATGCACAATTGAGACAGCCTTCAACTCTTTTAATTTATTATTTAGAAGTATTAGAGAAGCTACTAGATTTTTAAACATGAACAAGTTGCAAAGTGTTTAATACATTATATATGTTAATATCATATAGAAAAAAGGAGGTCAGCATCAATAGATGCACCTAGGCAGGATATACAAAGGTATATGTTGTGCAGCCTTTGCCAAATCATTTATTACCACTATTGTGGTGGATGAAATTTAACTACGCTCTTAGATAGAGGCTGGCAATTGCAATTCAAGAGTTTATGATTTATTACACAAACAAAACAAGACCTATTCAGATCAAGATTTCTTCCTTCTAACCGTATCTTGGTTATGTAAAATTATGCACAGAAAAAGTGTCCCAAATTAGTGTTTTACTGGCACAACATTAAAAATTCACTGAGAACTTTACAAGCCCTCTCCTGTCAAGCCACATTTTTAAGATTTTAAACTTACACGCACAGATTTCAAAACGTGGTTCTTTAAAGATTTGTGATAGCTTCCAGAGCTATAAAAGAGGATAGTAAGGGGCCTCCAGGCACACTGAGTTGAAATAAATTGTTAATGTAAGTGTTTTGACTTGCAGTTGAGGGGAATGATGCTTCTGTAATCTTAATAGTAATTTCATTCCTTATTTTATTTTCCCATTTCTATGTCTTGGAAATATATATCTTGCTAGTCTATTGCTCCCGCTGGCTCAAAACAGCCGCTGACCATAATGCAACATCAATCACCTAATTTGACAAAGCAGTGACATTTAGCTTTCCCTGTTCATAAGCAAGTAGAAGGACTTTAAGGGATCGTCTAAATACATTCCATACCCAAACTAAAAGAAACCTCATTTCAAGAGGTTAATAAATGAAAAAGGAAAATATGAAATATTGATAAATTATTTCAGAATATAAGTACAAAAGTATATTTCTTGCAAACAGCGTTCTCAATATTTCTTTGAAGTCTGACTTGCGGTAAGTACCTGGAAGTATGTTATAGTAAAGGGATTCTTTTTATAAGAGTCCTCCTTATATCCATAGTTTTTGAAAGCAAAGGTGACCAAAATTTCTCTTCAAATTTAGCCATGAAAATGTAAATTGTCAATTTATTAAATACATCCTAATAAAATAGCTAGTCAATGTATTTTACTACAGTTAAAATGGTTAATATATTCTATCATTTTTTAACTCTAGAGGGGTTTTATTATGAAGTTAGAGAATTTGACAACTCCAGATACTTCTATGGCAAAATTAACTATCTTATTAATCCCTTCCATACGTGCCAAAAAATAACAGAATGATACAAAGAAGCCCCAAGAGCTCAACACCCGGAAGACTAATTATGCCCAAAACTATAAAAGAAAGAGCAGGTGCTTGTGGAAGCAGATGAAGGAGAAGGAAGTCAGTGGAAAAAGCCAATACCAATTTATCAAGGGTAAGTCCTGCTTGACCAATGTGGTTGCTTTCTATGAGGAAACAATTTGCTTAGAGCAGAGGATGTCATTTGCTTTTATTTTAGCAAGGCTCTTGACACAGTCTCCCATGACATCCTCCTCACTGACAACCTGGTAAGATCTGAACTGGACAGATGGACCACAAGAGAGGTGGATATCTGGCTGAATTATCAAGCTCAGGAGGTGGTGGTTACTGGCTCAAAGTCAAACTGGCAGCTGGTGGGGAGTGGAGTTCCTCAGGGGCCAACAATGGACCTGACACTGCCCTGAGCTACAAAATGGCAGATGAGGAGGGTACTTTAAGTCATCTTTTCATACACTCCCTCTTGTGCTGTTTATGTCTGCTCTCCCTCTTAAACAAGTTTTCAGCTAAAGAACATTTGTAGGAATGAAAGTATAGCTGTGGTAACATTGAGATTATCACAATCTAGCGTCCCTATTTTGTTTTAATTCAGTGTTCTTTGGGAACTCCTGAAGGCATAACAAGCTGCAAATTTGTCTTTTTAAACCAAGCTTGGTTAAATCCACAACAACAGCAGAACAAGCATAGCATACAGTCATGCTAAAAATTTTTCTAAAAAATAATTGGAGATCACAGTTCCTTGTTATAACCCTCAAAGATTATTGATTTAATAAACTACTAGATCTGATTTCAGCAGGTCAGGAAATCATGCTCATCTATAATTTTAAAATAGTCAAGGGGTGTTGTTCACATAATAGCAGTAGAGCTATTAGTAGAGCTCTTAGAACTGTTCAGTTTCATGCCATATTTCAGGGAATTGCCATAGAACAGTGTTTGATTTCTAAAAAATGACAATACACAACTGTAGCGACTTTTTAACATTTGTATCTTCTCTTATTCACCTCTGTACTTTTCTTTTTCATCAAATGTAGTTTAAATTGATGTAATCTCTCAGTTCCATCACTGTAAAAAAAAAACCCCAACAACCCAGCTGCAGAAGTGTAAAAGGCAGTGTCTTTGTTCAGCAACCCCTTCCCACCCGGGAAGTGGGAATTGGGAAAAGGTTGAAATGGAAACAGATTTAATAAAATAACAAAGTAATATGAATGCCAGCACTAATACAAAACACATAAAGCTATGCTCAGCCCAAACAGCGGTCATGAGGGGCTGGCTCCCAGCAGCAAATGCCAGATATCAAACCCTGCGAGCACCACAGCTCCAGAAAGAGCACAGTGGTCACAGCACCGGGGGAGAGCAGGGCTCAGGAGCAGAAGGGCAGGCGAGACCCTCCAGGGATGGCCACCATTGAGGAAGGAAAGAGCACCGTCCCCAGCAAACTTTCCAGTTCATAGTGAGTGTGATGTTTATGGTATGGAATGCTGCTCATGGCCAGCCTGGGCCAGCTGCCCTGGATTTCACTCCTCCCAACTTTAGCACCCGGCCAACTCGAAACTGCTGAAGATCTTGCTCACTGTGGAAACCCACACACCATGGCTGGCCACAAGCTAAGATAAAGTGTCTTATGAGCTTTGTTCCCACTCACTGGATCAGGTGATGCAGTCTTCTCAAAAATGCAATTTTCCTGAACAGAAAAAATGATTCTATGATTCTATCCCAGTGAAACCAAGACAGGTAGCAAAACCTTAATGATTTGTGCTTTCCTTAGCAGGTGACTGTGAGGATGTGTGATATCTAAATGAACTGTTTGCACTTAGTGTTTGCTGCAAGTAGTTAATTTCTATTCAAGCATTCCAGTATCGTGTGTCAGTATGACGGTAAGTGTTATATTTCTAAGGTAGGTAAGTGTTTGATCTCCCTGACATTAATTACTAGTGGCTACTTTTACATAAGTTTTTGCAGCCTTTTAGAAAGTAATTTGATAACTTTATTTCATTTGTATATATGACATGACCAAGACTGACAGACAATAGATTACTCAATATATGTTAAACAGCTCCTAAATTCAGGAAAGTGTGATTTGGAATGAGTCTTAGGGCTTCTGTCCATCAATATTTTCACTCCATTACAAGAATATCAATAGTTCACCAGCAGTGATTCAGAATCTCGCTTCCATTATTTGCTTTGTGCAGTTCTTGGATGGTCTGTTTCTGTTTGTCTGTGGTTTTGAATATCTAATTTTCATGTCTCTTTAACCAGCATTTTGGTTTTTTGTTCCCACTCACCCCCCTCAAAAAAAAAAAAACCACCTCAAAACCCCAAACCAAACAAAATTCAAACTTGTTTAAGAGTCTAACTTGGTAAACCACACAAGCTCATATTGCTTGATTTTACAGAAGAATATTTAAGAACGATAGCTTATGACTTCTTTGCAATCGTGACTCCCTGGTCATGAAGGGGAAAAAAACCTCAATGGTTTCTCCTTTGAAGCAACTGGACTCTTCTTTGTAGTGATTAGTGCCAATTTTCTGTAACTCAGTATAACTTGTTCAACATCACAGCAACAAATGAGTCAGTACATCCTAAAATATGATAATTAAATGAACACTTCAGCCATTCTACCGATAAGGATGTTCTGGCTCTCATATTAAGTAACAAGTCTGTGAGGGAGTATGTCTATAAGAGGTGCTTGTCAAGATGCTGTTTTAAAATATAGAGCACCATATTACCTTAAACTGCTTTATGTGTTGAAAATAATTTATCTGGCCCTTATTTGTAAAGATTGTCTGCATGTTTGGCCTTGCCTAGATGGTGAAAATATAATTCATCTTTCTGATCTGAAAAAAGCTCCTTGTACTGTACTGTATATTTACACCCTGAACAGTTGGAATTCTGTCAGTATATTGAGGCACAATTTGTTGCATGAACATTTTGCATATTAGCATTACAACAGTTGTGAAACAATTATGTCAGGTATGGAACACATCAATGGAACATGAATCTTCACTTCAATGGGACACAGGTTATGGCACTATTGTGCCAGGGTAATGTAGCCATGGACAGCATTTTAATATATATACCAGGACTTATTAACATATCACTCAAAAATTACCTTAGTATATTCTATTTAATTTCTTTCAAATAAGAACCTATTTGAAATGGTGAAGTTTTGGGGTTTTGTAGAACCTTGACAGCAAATCAGAATGCTGACTAATAAAACAAATAATAGTAACCAAAACTATAACAACTGTAACTAATAGTTTGGTTTATAGCACCATGAGCTATTTAATTTTTCTCTTTCTCAAGTTTCCCAAATATATGGATTTAAAAATCAGTATTTAATTCTTTGCTTTGTAAAAGCCAGTATCTTTTTAGAAAGCTATGAAGCATGAAGAAATGAACTTAAAACAGATAGAAGAAAGTGTTTATACAGTAAGTAGTGAACTTTTGGAAAGTGTTGCTGCAGGAAGCTGTGGAAGCAAATGTTATCAACAGCTTCAAAAACAATTTGTAGGCAATGGCTCTATGATCAGATACTAAAAGGACGAGGCAAGCAGGTATCCTTTAAAATCCCTTCATGCTCTTTCAGCATCCACAAAGTTGTAGTAGGGAAGAGGTGACAGAAAATGGGCAGATGGTAAAAAATGGAACTGGTCCAAGACATGGCCACGGAGACATACTTCATTCTAGCAGCAGAGGTTGCTGTCCAGCACCAATGGAGAAAGGGATCTCAGCAAGGGATGTTTTTATTCATTTTGAGTCTCTGTGAGAGGCCAAGAAGTACAACGCAGTGATAAGCTCTGGTCATCCCACACTCCCTCTCACTTTCTCCCATCTGTTCTTTCCCATCAGCTATTTTTCACAGGAGTGCAAATACTCCACCATCTCCTCCGGCATACTCCACATACTCCTCCGGCAAGTCACCATGAAACTACTACCATGTTGCTCCTTAGTGAGAAAATAGATCTGCAGAGATTTTTTTAAATTGTATTTATTTACTTATTTTTAAACCAGGTATTATTTTAAGAAGTGATTATTTAAGTGGGAATAGTTGATGCATTTTCTGTTAGCACTTTTTTCCTGGAAAAGAAACACTGATCACAGCATCACTCATGGGTGACTCATCCCACTTCCAAACTTGAACTCAGTCAATAAGCTGTATAATATGACCTAGGTCCTTTTCTAAAGAGTCAGATGCAATGTGCAGGCCCAGCACTTCCTTCCTTCACAAGAAGATGTTCTCCACACTGTCAGCATAGGCTGACCTGGGCCGCTGCTGCTCCCTCAGAGAAAGTTCAGCAAGTGAAGTCGAAGATGAAATAAAGACAGCCAAGCAGAATGATACCACCCCTGAGTGCTGGGAAGCCCTCCACTGTGTACCCACTCACAAAGCTGTGGGTGACAGTGGATTGGCACATACTCCAAGGCATGCTCAATCTGGACATTCCACTACCTGGGCCTAGTTCTCGAGCAGCTAGTGTTCATTTTCTTGTTAAAGGAAGGGGACTTCTGTGATCTGGAAAAAACCTCATATTTGGTATTGTGTGTGTGGTACAGTACATTCCCACCCCCTCATTTTACTTGTAGTGTCCTCTCTCAGTGCCCTGCCAAAGCCACAGAATTCCCTTGCGATATGCCTCCTGACCCTGTTCAGTCCAACTCTTCACAGCACTGTGGGAAAGAGTTGAGTTGGGGTAGGGAGGAAGGAAGGAAGGATTATTTCCAGTGGTTTACCTTATTGTATCTTCAGAAAAAGTATTTGGTTCTTCCTTGGCTACTTTTAGGCAGCAACACATACTGCCAGGAGAGTTTCACTCAACATTTTCCATTGGTGCTCTTCCTTATAATTTTAACTATTTAACTCCTCGTTGGGTTTTTCTTGTTGTTGTTGTTACCGGTTCTTTATTGCAATTTTTCAATTTCATTCTTGTTTTCAGAAAGTGCCTTTTGTTTCTCTCAAGAGAAGTGGATCAATCCAGCTCCAGTAAAACCTAACACTAGTCATAAGCAGATATCCAGTTCCAAGATGGCACTGATATGCTCCCGCTCTCTCATAACTCCCTCCAATATTTAGCCCTTTCTATAACAGAATTGCTTTCATGTAACTATCATATAGTATTAGTAATGTCCAGCTAACACTGTGTAAATAAAGTGGCAGAACCACAGAAGTCAGCATCTCCAGGAACCGCACCCTAACGTACATTACAGGTTTTATTACTCAAAAATTACTTCAGTATAATCTATATAATACTTTTCAAATAGAAACCTATTGGGGAAAACCAGAGTTTTATTTCTGAGTCACAGCTGAATTTGACATCCAGTGGCACTTCTGCTTTCCTTTCTTTTAAGGAAATTTGCGTCACACAAGTGTCAGTAGAAATTAAGCTATGAGTGTCCAAACCACATGCAATTATGATTAACATACAGAGCATGAGTTCCTGATGGCAATCTGTATCAGAGCTGACCTGCAAAAGCAAATGTTTTCCTATAGTGCATACATATAACAATTTCAAACCTCTTAAAAATGTCTGAATCTAACCACCACTTTTTAAATAAGCTTAGAATTCCTTTACATGATAATGCCTTATTTTGCAAAGAGAAGATAAACAAGACCAGTTCTTAGATATCTTTCCCAGAAGAACAAAAAATTATACATGCATGTAGACGTTTAACAATCTACTGCCTTATGATGGCACAGTGGTTTTCTAACTGTGCATGAAACTGTCTAGGTTTAACAGATCAATACCAGTTTGTAACGTGTGGTCTCCAGACAGTTACTGCATAAAAAATGTTTAACTTTGTGTTAAGAACTTTTATTGTAAACCTATTTAAATCTAAAATATCCATGTTTGTAATTTTTCAGAATTTTCAGCAGTCAGTATTGAACAGGACCTTCTTCCATCTCTGTCAAAGAGAGCATATCTTAAGTCATTGCTCATCAGCTGGTCTGTGGAAATTAACATGCTGCAAAACAAAACACTTCAAACTAATGCCCTTTACTTCTACAGTTAGAACTGAAGCACTATTCGGGTTACCTCTAGTCAGCTGTCAAGTATTGCCTGCTTCTCTGAAAACTATGGGAATTATTATGGCAATCACAGTAGGCAGAACATGCATCCTCAGATATCCTTGCTACAGAGGAAGGAAAATAAGAAAATCCATCCCCTGCACCCTTTTAAGAGATTTCTACTCAGTATATTACCCACAATGACCTTTGAAAATGTCAGTTAAAATAGAGTAAAAAAATTCAAATACAGGACTGTAGTAAAACCTACACAGAACGATCTCTTCTCTACTTGCTTTTTAACCATCACATTTAATCATTTTCCTTCATCTACCTTAGTCAGTTCTCTGCCTCCTTCCACATATGTTCAGATTTCTTCTACAGCTTTGCTATACAGGGAGGTAGTTAGCCTTACTGTGGCCCTGATCCTGTCTGTCCAATCCATTTATGTTTCCAGACAGGTTTCCAGTGCCATAAATTTGAAATATCCTAGGCTAAAATTTACATTAACACTCCAGAATATCATCAAAATATCTTTTCTATGAATTACTACTGTCAGCTAATTAACTCTGAAAGTGAAAAAAAAAAACATTTCGTTTAAGTATTGGATCAAATATATACACTCAATATGGCTAGCTACTTGAGTGAATATTCTAATATTATTGTGAAGAAAATAAATATTGTTGAGAAAAAAATACCAATTTTCCAAGTGATTTATTTAAAATTAAGTAGCCATGGAGATTTTTATGTCATTTTTCAGTAGTTCCTTGTATTTCTGTCCCACTGGCAACAGGCTGAGAGCTGGTAAGTAGTTCTGGTCCTGCATACCTGAATCCAGGCAAAAGAAATTAATAGTAGGAGTCCTTAAATCAAACTTGTTTTTCAGCATATGTATTCATATACTAGAAGAACTCTGGGTAATCCGATTTCAGAGGGAAAACTAATCTTTTCAAAGTTTATGATTTGGCTTGCCACCATCACACAATGAAGTGAAAGGGACTGGAATATTACAGTATTTTGTCCAAACACTATTCATACAGAAAGGAGTTTCCCCTCCTTCATTTCCCAGACCCCCTTATTTGAGAAGGTTGAAAGAAAACCTTCTCTAAGAAACCTGCTGCTTTGTTACTCGTTGCATAGTAAGTTCTTTTATTTCTTTAAGTAAATATTTTCAGAGGTGCCAACTGTCTTAAAAATGAAAGAAAACATACCCAAAGGGTATTTCTCCATCATGCAGATAAGAATATCACTTCTGGATTAGATTTATTGCGCTTCAGAAAAACACACATCACCACCAACAACAAAAAAACTGGTAAGAAAGTAGCATGACAGCTAGAAATTATTTGGACAGCAGTGCCAAAGCTACTTACTGAAGGCTTCCCCGTGGAATTTTTTTGTATTAGCTGCATGCAAAATTATACAGCCACTGAAAGAAAATTAGCCCTACTAAAAGACGAGGTAAGAAATACAAGGCACCTAAGTCCCTGTGAAATCATGTGCATCGATACGGAACAGATCCCACCTCATTCCTTTACAGTTAATCTAGATGAAGAACATTTCCTTACTCCTTAAAAGGTGGACCTGGAATTTCAAAGAGGAACATAGGAATAATTTCAAGCTATTAGAGAATCCATTGAGACAGGCCAGTTCAAGTTGTCCTGTTCAAACCAGTTATAAATTACTGTTAAGGAAAGCAAGAATAGCTAGATTGATGGAGCATATTATGCAGTTTCTAGAAATAAACAGGTTAGACTTAACACTTGATGGTTCCCAAGGTAGCCATCCCTTCACTCAGTAGAGAACTCCAAGAAATGACTGCTCATCAAGGGGTAGAGAAATGGACATACTCTTCATGAAGGGCAAATTTGGAAGCCTTAGTAACCACTGTCATAGCTCTGGGCTGACAGACAATTGTTCCCAACTGGCCCTCAAAACAACATGCATCAATCTGGCTTCACCAATTGTGTTACCCAACCCTGCCATAGAGGAGAACGGCTGTTTTTAACATGCCTATATGAAAGATTGGAGGCTTAAGAATATCCAAATACTACTGCCTTGGTTTTGTTTTGTTTTTTTTTGTTTTATGGACATCTGCAGATAGAGGACTTAAAGCAGCTAAGCCTACTTTATGAATGACAACAAGACTCCTGAATTGGACATAATAGTCAAGATATGGGATCTTCAAAGACTTGACTTTTTGTGAGGCAAAAACCGAGAAATGATCCAATCTAAGATCACTTTGAGAAGTTCTCATTGAAGCAGCCCTGAAAAGCAACAGAAGCTTCAAAGATATGGCAGTAAATTTTCAAAAATTCCTGATGATAGAACAGAAATGAAGTGTCAGAGGTGGTCTGCTCAAGTCATCATTTAACCTTAGCACCCCTTTCCAGACCTGCAAGAAGTGTCATTCTGTGAGATCTAGGATTGCCAAGACCTGCTTTTCTACACACACACACTCTAGTTTGACCATGCCCGAGCCTTCCCAGTAATAATCATCTGATATGATCAGGAAATGTGACACCTGATGACCAGTGACTAATTTTGCCCTTTTCTAGATTATTATTCTTCTGTTGAATCTGTCAGATTGTTGCAAGTGCCAGGTCGTTCAGAGGATGATATAGTAATTTTATCCAAGAAATTCATACATCTGTGACTACATTTGGTACCACTAAATAAGTCAAAAAGCTGTAGGAGCAGATACAGCTTGAGGTTACTTTGAGAATTGTAACACCCACCAGTTTGTGAGGTGTGGCGCCACCTTCCTGGCAAACGATCAAGAAGGACAGATGCAAACTTCATGAGAAACGATCAAGAAGGACAGATGCAAACTTCATGAGACTGCTCATGCTGTAATCTAGTATTTTCTAAATTTAAGAGAAAATAGAATCATGAACATTGAGAATTAAGGCATTATAGTGGTTGCACATCTGAAGGATCATTGAATTTTAACTCACAGTTCAGAGTCTTACTGGGGGAAATAAGAAATGAATACACTAAAAATAGTGAGTCTCTTCTTGATATAAGCTAAATTGACATGAACAAAGTCTCTGTAAATATAGATGGTTGGGAACATCATATAATAAGAATGGAAAGACTGGTATCAAATCTATAATAAGAAGATTAATTCAATATCATTTGCCCGTTTCTTAGCCTCTGTCACAAGAAAAGATTAATGTTGAATCATTTTCTCCTCTCATTAGAATATTTGTCAAGAAAATGAGATATCACAATATTAAATGACTCATTTATTGAAAAAGTCCCGAGCTTTTCTACTTTGACCTCTTCATGCTTAGTATTTAATTTGCCAGTAATTCCATTTCTTCTTTTGTTTATAGCTCTACTAACCTACAAATAATGTCTAGCATTTATCAAAATACAGGATCACCAGGTCAAAGAAAATTATGTTATGAATTATAATTCTGTGTTAATCTTGTAATTGTGATACAGTTTTAATAAGTAAGCATATTTATAGTAAAATAGGGTCTATATATTTACAAAAGCAATTTATTGGAATGAAATTCCAGAAATCCTTTGGAAATTAGAAGAAATTAGCAATGTCCAGAAGTATTCAGACCAATAATGAGGGTTTAAAACCATACAGAAATTTATGTCACTACATGTACAAGTGTCTTATATGGTGATGTTAAGAAATTTACCAGATGGGAAAGGAAAGTAGCATTTGAAGTCTTGTACATTGGCCTTTCATCTTAGAATACGTAAGGGAAAAATAAATTAATTATTTTACCCAACCATACTGCAGAACATAAAATTGTGGTGTGGGAAGTGCACCAGTCCAAGCAAGTGCATAGACTTCTCTGATTAAATACATGCTCAGATTTCTTACTCTAGATTTATTCATCACTTAGAAGGTATCAGAATTAAGATTAGGTTATCTTGGCTTGCTTCCCCATCCCATCTGTTACAATATTCTGTTTCCCGGTGTATTTATGCATAACGAGTCTTAGAGGTGTCAGTGCTCATTTAATTTCATTATTTAATTTTCCATTATTTATTGTAGGATATATAGCTTTGTATGTTTTCTGTGAAGTGCAGTTTAGTAAGTTAATTTGTTTATTGCTATTTCTGTACAATGAATCATTAAATTAAAAAATATTAATTAAATAGCATCATTATGATAGAAAAAGCAAAAATAGACCATTTTGGATGCCCAAACTGAGACTAGTATGTTTTTTTAATACCAGAATCGTGATTGATTATTATCAAAGTAGACATTTCCTTGATGAAGTTTCTGTTGACTTTATTTGCAGCTGCATTGCTCGTACTGCTGCCAAAAAATATTCACAAACCGAGGAACACAGCAACGTCCTTCAAAAATCTATATGTGAGGTGCTAGACAAAAGAAAAGGAAACATACAGATCTCCATAGCAGCATTTTTCTTTAAAAAAAACAGAAAACCAATAAAATGAAACCCAAAAATCCTCCCAAAAATCCAAATTTAAAAAAAAAAAAACCCAAACCAAAAAGAACACACCAAATAAAAACTAAACCAAAAATAAAATCCAGCATAGAACATCTCTTCCAGCATCTTTAAATATGATCCCTAAACATCTTATAGCTTGTCAGAGGATACTGCCTCAGATGTTTAGATTACTTCACTAGAAATTTGATCTGAGTCAAGAGTGACTGTAGTACAAATTACAATGATCAAGTCTCTGCACAAAAGTAACAACATACAAAATAATGCATCTTGAAATTATATGTTCATTGCACCTGAAGTAAAATAGAAAATAAGATACATGCATTTTGACCTTTTTCTTCTCTTCCTGAAAACACAGGGTTCTTTAAAAAAGGAGCTTTGTGGATCTGGAAGTTTATAAGCCAATCAGACTTGCGCAGAGCCTGCAAAATGTTGTAGGAGTTTCAAGACCCATACTATTCAGGAACTCTGCCTGGGTATCTGCCTGGTTTGGCAATGTACTCGCTGTACACCAAATCTAGGTTTGTTACATGCTTCCATTTCCTCTGCTATCATGATGCTGCCATAAGCAAGTGAGTTCTACTTTTTTCATTCATTGTACGCCAGGTTTACTAACAATATAAAGACATAAGGCCAGTTCAAGTAGTTGTAGCAACAAGTCTATTTTCCATGGAAGACACCCTAAGACACTCACCCAAAGCAATTCAGTCCCGCAGTACCACCCTGCATTTCAAAGAATCACAGAATGGTAGGGGTTGGAAGTGACCTCTGGAGATCATCTAGCCCAACCCCACTGCTAGAGCAGGTGTGCCTAGAACAGGTTGCACACGAACGCATCCAGGTGGGTTTTGAATATCTCCAGAGATGGAGACTCCACAGCCTCTCTGGGCAGCCTGTTCCAGTGCTCTGATACCCTCATAATAAAGAATTTCTTCCTCACATTCAGGTGGAACTGGCTGTGCTCCAGTTTGTGCCCGTTGCCCCTTGTCCTGTCGCTGGGTGCCACTGAAAAGAGTCTGGCCCCATCCTCTTGACGCACACCCTTTGGATATTTACAAGCAGTGATGAGATCCCCTCTCAGTCTTCTCTTCTCCAGGCTAAACAGACCCAGGACTCTCAGCCTTTCCTCATAGGAGACATGCTCCAGTCCTCTCATCATCTTTGTAGCCGTCCGCTGGACTCTGTCCAGTAGTTCCCTGTCTCTCTTGAACTGGGGAGCCCA
>VZSC01009401.1:107931-122142 GCA_013398225.1 Steatornis caripensis
TGAGGTAGGAGAATTTCAGAGTTCCTATTCCACAGCACTGAAAATCAGTTTTCTATTATTTGGTTAATAGATGGAAGTTGTATTAAATAACAGAACACAGTACTTTCATTCCGAAGTATAGAGGGTTAAGTATAATATAGAGTAGAAAAATATAGTGCTTTCAGAAAATCTCTCTTTGTCCCCCACCTTCCTGTGGTTGGGGTAGGTCTGTTTTTCAGTGTAGGTCTGTTCTGCTTGGTACCCCCAATAAATTGACTAAGCTAAAGTAATCAGTGCAAGTCAGAGGCAAGCAATACTTTAGTTCTGTATTTTGTTCAGCTTGGCTATGAAAAACCTAAGCATTATGAGCTCTCAGTGGCATGACTCAAGAATTTTCAGTGTTACTTAGATAAAACCTCATTTGAGGACTGAAGTTTACCAAAATAGAGTACATCAAATTAATAAGTACTTTAGAGTAAGCTATGAATCACATTATCATAATTGATTTTCTGCAGTTTATGAGAACTATATATTTTCTTAGAATACAGAAAAGTTGATGACAATAGCATACTCTACATGATAAATAAATACAAAGTAATAAAAACACTAATCATGTGTATAGCATAATTCTTGTTTAATACTACAATTGTATGGAATTAAGCACATAAGAACAATTAACATGTAAGAAAATATTGTACACAGATTGTAAGATGTGACTGTTATTGTAAATTAAAAGCAAGTAGATAACACTGATTCAAGAATGAATTCACACAGTAAATGAAGATTTCTATGTTTTTATTTCATTGAAATTGTCATAACTGTTTTTGGATAAGTTTGTGAGGTTGTATTTGGCTGCTAAAAGGATCTCACATCTTATCCATACTGTATATTAGCAGCTTAATCTTGGAGGTACCGACCGCTAAAACTGAATTGCAACCCTGTTTTGTTCACCAATCTTCAAAATCTCCTTGCAAGCAAATTAGCATTGCTCTAGGCTTGTAATCAACAAATGCATCTATGATTATCTATGTATTCACTTTATTTATAACTTTAATTAGCTTTGGAAGCTGACTCATCATTCCTAAATAAAGACACTCACAAAAGATATCTAGTTAAATCCCTGATAAACACCATATACATGAACTTTGCTTGATTTTGCAGAACAATACTTCCACTATTTGAGCCATTAATGAAATCCCAGGCCCCAGTAACAAACTGTAGAAATTAATCTTTCTACACTCCTAGTCTTAACTCTAAGGTCTAAATGAGGAGTCCACATCACATTGGGAGAGGGGGGGAGGAATAATTGCCAACATACTGGCAATGAATTCCTCCTCCCAGGGAACTGAGCTCTAAACAAAAAGCTATCAGATCACAAACTTCTTTTTCTGCTCAGCAAATAGTCTTACAGAAAGTGGAGACTGCTGCTCCTTTTGAGAGCGCCTATTAAATTTGATGAATATGTAGAAGAGAATTTAACAAAGACCAAGAAAGAAAGGCAGACCAGCAAATTTATTTCTGAAAACTTGCTCTTTAACTGAAAAGGAGCTGTTGTGAAGATTTGTATAAGACTTAGCTTTGGCATCCTACCATAACATACCTTGAGAGTAGTTGTATATCCTTGTCTCTTTTATCATTTCCAGTGCAAACAAAGCAATAGTCACTGTACTGATAAACTTGGCTGCCTTCTAGGTAAAGCTAAAGTATGCTTAAACTTACATTTTCAGTGAATTATTGGAATACTATTAAGAGCAGTACAGGTTTTAGTCTAGAATTTATTTATCCATAAGTATTGATCCCTTCTAGTTGTAGCTGAGTGTCTTGCAGTACAGATATTTAACATGACTTCACTTACACAACTTCTTCCATGGAACTGTCAACAGCCACTCTAGCTCTATATAATTGTTTTAGGAAATAAATTTTCAACCAAGTTACTTCTGACTGCAGTTTCCTTTAATCAGATTCTTGATGAACTAATAAACAGATAAAATCAAAAGAGAAGATCATATTGTTTCCTTAATTACCACCCTTCATCCTTACCTTCTCAGAAGTCTGAGTAGATGTTGCTCAGCTAGCACTGATATCTGTGGATAAATGCTGTAGAAATCAGCTGAAAGCTGTTTAGCTAAAAACAACAGGAACTAAATACAGAACGCAATGGTGATCCTGTCTAAAATGACAACTTTGTTGGAGCAATGAAGAGCCTGACTCCATCTTAATGACTTCCATGTGGATATTGGCGGCAGCTGTTGGTCCTGCTGAAAGCCTTCTCTCCCTCAGGCTGAAGAAGCCTCAGCCCCTTGATCTGTCCTCATAGACCAAGTGCTCCAGACCCCAAATATCTGATCCTGCCCTGTGCCCCCAAACTCCTTCTAGTTTACTCATATCAATAATATGATATCATTAATCATTCATAATGTTATTCTCACAATATAATGGTTACAATGCAGTGCAAAAACTAGACACAATGCTCTGGACAGGGTCTATTGAGTGCTGCATAGAGGGGAATAATCATTTCCTACATCTACCAGCTGTGCTCCTTTTGACACAGCACAGCATACCTTTGACCACCTTTGCTGCCAGAGCACGCTGCTGGCTGATGATCAGCCTGTCCCTACCAAGGCATGAAGGTCCTTTCCAGTAGAGCTGCTCCACAGCCATTCCATTCCCAGTCTATACTGCTGCGAAGAGCTCTCCTCCCCACAGACTGCATGCTGCATTTGCCGTGTTGAAATTAATGAAGCTCTTAAAACTTATTCTAGCTAAGCAGAGTAAGATCATTAGCACACTCTTTCATAAGACAGCATAAAGTAATTCCACTCCTGAATTCAGGATTCTTACCCTCACCTACAAGGTAAACAAGGTATTTAACATATTTACTGCTGTTGTTAGCACTTAGCCTTTCAGAATCAGTCATCTCTCAAATACCTCTATAAGATATAAATTGAAGTTATGAAGTCTTTATAGCAAGGTAGAGAAGAGGTAAATAGGGATTTATTTTTTGGCAATGTATGCCAGACGTTTGACTAGTTAATTCACAAGCTTGATTGATAGAGGATTTTCAGACTGCTTCAAACACCACATGCTAACTACCACCAAGATTTTAAAAGTAACCCTTGAATATTATTAGGAATTATTTCTACCTTCAACTTCTCACAAGCCACACGATTTCACTATACTCATGAAAAATGACCAGTTGTGTGGGGAAGCACTTCAATGGAGAGCTTCCGAGTACAGAGAGGTTAGTATCAAACAATAATAAACAGTGTCATGATTCAAAAAAAAAAAAAAATCTATTGCCGGGACATCAACTAAGTCTTGAAACTTCGTGAGGCAGATGTGGAAATAAGACCCTTGAGGTGTGGGTCAGTACTTGCATCCTGTCTGGCTTTGCATTCCCAAGCAGCCACAAGTTTTCTTCTTTGTTCCAGCTTGAGTGAAATCAAAGATAGCAATTATTCACTACCCAATGAGATCCAGAACACTGTATTACTTGGTATCTCTAGCAACTAAGTCATATTTCTTCAACATTAGTTGCCAAACAAAGTTAATCATACAAAACCTGTGCCAAAGGAATGGATAGAGCAACATCTGCATCTGTCACACTGATAGCATGTATTTCAGGGTTTTTTTTTAAAGAAAAAAAGAATGTTTCAAAGAAAAGAAAATATTTCTATAGAAACAAGCTTCTTGGCTACCAGAAAATTCTTTCTCATGTTGTTTTTCTTTGAGGACATAGACATATTGATCAAGTATCTTTAGGAAAAAGACTCAGTCCTAAAATGATGAAAGGTCAAATTCTTACTAGCACTATATAAAAAACATATGGGATCATATATTATGTAATTAGGAGCTCAAAATTAAGATGCCATTTTGGAAACAAATCTTCCTAAACATTTTTAGTCACAGGAATAAGCTTAAAACAGAGAACAGAAAGAAGAAAATTTGGTTCAGAATTGAAAGTTGCTTTCAGCGAGTTATCACCAAAGTACACTGTAACTGGATCTTGCAACTGGCCAGGCTGACTAAGTATAATTTTAATAGCCTTCTACAGTGCACACCACAAAAAAAACCTCTTGTAAATTAAGTTATGCCAGAACACAACAATACTGATACTTCCTGGTTTATTAGTTTGTTTGAGGATCTGGTGCAGTGTAGTGACTCACAAGTTTGCTTTCTTTCAAAGGTTTATTGAATTTGAGTAGAGAAAAATCTTATTAAGCAAAACTAAACATCACAGTCATCAGTCACACCGATAAGTCTGAGCAAAGTAAGGTAATTGAAAACACTATGATCAGGTGCTACATTTACAGATGATCCAAGATACTAGCACAGTTTCATTAATCGGGCAGCATATACACAAACAGAAGACTGTAGTTTCTGTTTCCAGCATATCTTTAACTGTGACAGCTTACAGTTTTACAGTGAAAAGCAAACTTGATGGGACTCCAGTCTCTTTTGTAACTTCAGGATGTATCATCGTGGTGAGATTACAGAAGTTGAGATGCTCTGGTTAACAATTGACTTCCTGCTCCTTTTGAGGTCTTGCATTGTAAGACTCCTGAGTCATACAGGAGATCTTGCCAACCCATGACCTGAAGGCTGTTTTGTTCATGTGTTACTATCAAGTTACCTCCGGCAGCAAGAGCTGTGCTGCCTATAAGGCTGCTACATAATTCGTGTCCTTAATTTAATTAAGGTGCTGCTAAAGCTAAGGTAGCTTTACCTATGCCAGTTACTTCCAGAGCAGTAACCCAAAATGTTTCTATTCAGAGCAAAAGAATCAAAGCTATTTGGTTAAGTTTCTCCTTCCCATCCATGTCCTTTCTCTATCTTTCATATCACCAGCCAACTCACATGGGAGTGCTCTAAAAAAATCTCATGAGATCTTTCAGGAATGAAAGACAACAAAACAGTCATTGCTCTTTCACTCCATGCAAATGGAGCTTATTTTCAGACCCCAACATCTCAACAGTGGGAGTTTTGAAACCGATAATAAACAAGAATTGAATTGGGCACTTTTTTCCTACTGAATTCTGTAGCATAGACATTTTGAAAATTTCAGTAATCCATACCTGTCAAGCATAAAAGCATCTAGGAGTCTGCATGTATAAACTTTAAACTAGAGAAATGGTTAACTAGAGAATTACATCCCAATACTCTATGTCTATTTTGCCAAAATTCTGAAAACTTGTGCAGGTTATGCTGTTAAAAAATTTAAGCTACGGGTGAGATACTTAGCAATGATATAACATGGTTAATTTCCATAGGACATTTTCTACTAGATAGCTATAAAGCTTACTTTCACCACCTCTCTTTTCTTAATATATATTTAAAAGGATTGATTTCCAAACCCACAATTTTTCTGAAGGCTGAGCATTTCCTTGTCAGAATTATGCTGCCAGTACATTTGCTGTTGTTGAAGCTGGCGTGCTAATTTAAGTATCAGTACCGCTAGTCTTAACTGTCTTGAAGGTAAACCTTACATGCTCAAGGATTTCCCACACACACATACCAAAAGCAGCAGAGGGAGACATGCAGTTACTGTAGATATTTTTCTTCAGTAAGAGAATATTCAGTTCAGTACTATTGGTGGCTATGGAAAAGAACTTGTAAGAAGGAGATTAAATTCTGATAAGAGCTTCATTTTTTGCCAGCGTAGTGTTCAAGCCAAATGGAAGAACAATAAAAGAGTATGTAATTTGTTTTTTTTTTTTTTTGTGGGATGCAACTGGCAGTAAAACTCACTGATTTTAAGATCAAACTAGTAATATGAATCCCACTAAAGAAACAATATCCTGTTTATATACTCTTCATAAGGTATGTCTTTCATATTATACTCCATTTCTGAAACCCATTTATGAGTGCTATATCCTATTTCGCATCATAAGGGATTTTCTATTGGAACAACTGCCAATAAGAAGCTAGCAATAACATCTGTTTTTCAACTTTCAGTTTTGAAAAAAGTTTTTTGTGTGGTTTACCTTCAGAATTATTTTCCCCTGAATAATATTTTTTATAATTGTTGTTCTATGCAGCTAATGTGCTAAGCAGCTGTGTGCACAAAATTATATTATGACATTGGCACGTGCATATAAAGAGGTACACATTACACAAACAAAGCTGTGGACACCTGGAATTTGAAGATACATAATTTGAAGATTTTCAGTAGCATATTTACTTGGTGGAGTAGCAAGAAGCTACAACTTTGATGGTTTTTTTTAAACAATTTGGAGGGAAGAATGTTGAAACAGAAGTACTGAGATTTATAATTTTGCCACAATACACTAGTCATCTTCAGAACTGCATTGATTTGTAGGTCTTAGTGCACTAAATTTGAGTAATGCTTGTAGTAAGAAATCAAACAGTTTTAATTATCAAACATTCATATATACTACCCAAAATTTGAATCCAATCATAAAAAAGTTGATATTGTAAAAATGTTGTACACCTTATGATCATTAAAAGCAACAAAACACATTCTACATTCACAATCCCAAGTTAAAATAATAGTAGTAATTAATTCTTTTAAGTGATATTGGAAAGTCTGAATCCAGTGAATTCCATGCCTGAATAATCAAATGTTCCTGTTCTTTGACAGATTCCAGCTTGATGTAAGTAAAGTTGATTTATTTTTGTCCCATGCATCAACTTCAATAGGACATTAATATGTTAAATTATGACCTCTCATCCTTCTGCAAGCCCATTAGTCAAGTTTCTTCCCCTTTCTTCAGTATCGATGAAATAAAGATTAATTTAGAGGTAATTCTAAAGCAGGTACCATGCCCTACCAAATATGCTACATTTTGCTAAGGTATTTCTCTTTCCCTACCATACATTTCCTATTAACTGGCAGTTTTATTGAGTAATTTTTCATGTTAGAAAATATTTCCTGAAGAAAATAAACTAAGCATAGTAGAGATTCCTCTCTCATGTATGTCACATTTCTTGTATTTACCTGACATTAACCTTATACTTGTGTATTCTTTCTTAGCATCTGCACACGGGATTTCTTCATCACCATCTTCTATTGTAAAAATATTAACTTCAGTAAAAGCTTAAAGTGTTAAAGTTTCCTCTCTGAGATACTTTTTATTTCATGCAGCTGCAGTAAAGATTCAGTTTAATCATTAGCAAACTAATTAGCTTGGACTTAACTGGAATTTAACTGTTACAGAATGACTGTCACTAACTTACAAAATTTTAATAAAAATAGAAGGTACATACACGGACTTTTAACTCATCAACATCTCCCCATTACTTTTGAACAAATATTTAGATGTTAAGAAGACAAAGCAAAATTACCATTTTCCAGACATTGATGCTATAAAAATTAAACTATTTCATAATTAGTTAGTTTAATATTAAAGTTAGATGAGTAAAAGCACCAAAGAACTGAAAAAAAAAACCCCAGCCATAGCAGTTGTTTTCTGATCACGTTAAAAAACCCCATTCTGTTAAAGTGGCTTCAGGCTTGCAAATACAATTTTAAAAGTTAAAAAATTTAAATCTTGAGACAGAAGAAAGGTAAAGTTATTGGTATGCATAAAACTCTGAGTCCATACTTTCACAACTTTTATCCTGATATTATAGAGCATCCTCAAAATCTGCTGAATGTGGATCTTGCTTTCACTAGTGGAAATCAGATACTCTTTAACTTGCACCATAGTGTGCTTGTGACTGTTTCATACCTTCTGTGGAGTTTTAGCATCTTGTTGGAATAGAAAACAGCTTAGCTAGGAAAAATTCATACCAACAGGTATCACAAATTATCTCATTCATATACAAATCATTGTCTAATTAGTTATCTGTATCTCATTAAAGAGTAGACTAAAGAATGTAATGCACCATACCTTTGTATTTTGGCTCCTTCCTTTTGTTATCCTAAGCATTTTGTAGCTGCATCCATCATCCGGCATCTGATACTGCTAGGAATAATATTTTTTTCATAATAAAGGTTTAAAATTTAGCTGCTGCTTCATCTAATGAGGGAGTTCACTTTTTGCAGAGACAGTTGTGGTTTACTTGCAGTCCAAGGTAAATGGGAGAGTTGGAAAAGCAGGCAGTGGTCACGGCAGCAGTAGTAATCACATGTCTTAGAAATCTTCCTACTACACATTACTTCACACATTCTGTTTTTCAGGAAGATAGTGTTGCCCTTGCTATAATCTTTCCTGAACTACTGTCATCCTGTTACTTTCCTCCCCTCCATAGTTCTATTGTTTTAAAAAGAGAGAAGCAATCATCATGGTGCTACCCTGCTACGGAAGATCTTAAAGCTTTTAACCATAAATTGAGACTGGACAGGAACCTGAAACCCAGTTGTATAAGGGCAGGTCCTTCAGAAAGCCCACTGTTCACTGCAACACTTGTTATTGCCAAATTCTTCACAAGAAACTACGTGAAGTTTTAGAAAATGTCAAACAGTAAAATGGAAGATTTTTTTGTTGTTATTGAAGTTATCTCCCATGAGGAGATAAACAGAGTTTAGGAGTTAAATATATCTGAGGAGCCATTGTCCTGAATTTTTTTCCTCCTCCATAATTTTTCACAATGTTTATCCATCCCGGAGAAAGAACCATAAGACCTGCTTCCCCAAGCCTGTTCAAGGTGCAAGAGAGGTATTGCACAGAAATCCCATAATGCTGTAAGAGTTATTGTTTCCCAAAGCCTCTTCTGCTCCCTCCCAACAGCCAATGGCATCCCATGGCAGGTTTTCCTGACATTTTGCAACTGGACAGAAAGACATGAATTCATTTTTTACTTCTCCTCCCTACCTTTTCCCCAAACCAGAAACCTCTCTCACTGGGAAAGGGAACCCTCAAGAGCACGCAGGGAAAAAAAACAAAAACCCCAACCCGACCTGAAAAACAGAAAATGACTCCGTGAAGACTCTGTTTTATCTTCCCTGTGGGATGCACAGCATTTCTTTCATACATAGGCAATTCAAAGCACTTCAGCTGTTTATGTGCATAGTCACACGTTTTAGTGAGTTGAAGGCTCACTAAAACCAGATCTTCCCACCATTTTGCACTCCTTATCTATCAATCACAATTAAAATACATTTGAAGTAAAAGAGTATTAGGACCAGAGGACAACAGAACAGATGCATTTTACACAAGGGTAGAAACACATCAGAAGGGGCGCTTTAAAAAGTCTATCCCAAAGTCTCAAAATATCGTATAAGACATCAGATAAAACATCAATTCATACTTAGAAAGAAAGTTTTCTTTGTGTTTTCACTGGTTCATCAGACACATCTTGTACATCTTACATTAAAACAATATCCAATCCCACACGTGTCCGTTCAGGCTACTACACTGCTTGCTAGCCTGGCCAGCTCTCTGAAGACTGTCTTATTTAAAGAAGTGAAGGGAGGTGAAAATAGTTCTCAACACCAAGTGATTTCATTTAATAACCACACATCCCTTACCCCTATAACAAAGCATCATCTTCTAAACAGAAAAGCAAAGGGGCAAAAAACTCTCTCTAGATAAACGTGAAACACCCTTACAACACCTGAGAGATCTACTCTATTTTAGCTATTATGGCAACTTTTCCTCTTTTTCAACATCAAAACACAACCCACCAAAACAACACTCAACTCCTATCAGTCTTGCTCCTCAATGCCATCTGTCAGAAGACAAAAACACAGCTCCTCCTCTTTCAGCTCTTCATACACCTTCAAAAGCCTGAAATAACCACAAGCTTCAAAGTTTTCCAGACACTTCCCTAACCTCTTACATCTAACCATGTGTGGCTGCTTCCCCAGCTGAAGGATCATTGCCTGCACTGCCAGCCAATGAGTGTATTCTGTGTGCTACATCACATTTTCCTGGTAAGATCAGCTCAGCCCTAATGTATTGGACTGCAATTATTGATAATTAGAGTTAGCTCAAAATCTATGTTAAGCACTGCACCCATTTTTACTTGGGTGCTTTTGGCATTCCCTTTATGTAAAATTCTAACGATGCCCTTCAAAACGTTTTCTGGTATTCATGAATTGTAATTGTCCAGCCTTGAAATATGCCTTTACATGCTATAAATTGAGTGTACTACACAACAGGTTCAGAGGCTTCCCAGGAAGTACTCAGCATTAAAAAAAAAAAAAAAAATCACACATACCCTGCAGTCAAAATCATGCTTCACATTTGCTGCTTTCCACTTATGTATATTTTATATTTTTTTTATGTTTTGGCCTAAATCCAGACAGCTGACAGGTATGCTTACCAGAGGTATTCACAGTAGCTCTGGCAGCAGACTCTTCCCAGTGAGGCTGACAAGGGGAAAAAAAGCATTTCTGGGACATTGGAGGCATTAATACTCGGGACTCATGAGCTTCATGAGCAACAAGAGCAAGCCTTTAACAGCTTAAAAGATCTCCAGCAGGAGGGCAACTGAAAGCAGAAACAGTAGGAGACCCAACTATTACCTTCTGTTCTGGCCCAAAGGCTCTGAAGAGATTCACATCTCATTGTTCCAGAGCAGGAAAAAAGAAGTGGTGAAGATAAGGAAGAGCAAACTGGGAACCGCTTTCTTTGATGCTTCTCATCTCAGAGAAATAGCAAAGACATGAAAATCAAAATCCAATTGTATACGAATAGGATGTGACAATCGCAGCACAATAAACTGAGCAGGGAAAATAAGAACAAAAATTCTGATGTGAACAATAAAAATGACATGAATGAAATACAGCTTGTTTCTTTTTGTTTCATATATATACTGTCCCACAACTGTTTATAACACCTACAATGCACACTAGTACATCTACAATGCATACACCAATACAAGGATATATAGCTGCTTTAAACAGTAATTGTTGCGTGTTTGTCTTGGGATACATTAAAAACTTATAATTTGTTTATTTTATTGAATTTTGCTTCTTTACTGAACATTCCCATTCAGAGAATGCAGCATCAGACTACATATTGCTGGAAGAAGTTCTCTAAACGGATCAAAGTAAAACTGGAATTTGGATTAATAATTTATTCAAGGTTTGGCCATTATCCAATTATTAACAAAAGGAAAAGTTGGTCTGATTTTTGGAAATATGTGTATTACTAATGAATTTCACTGAAGAGCTTGAGCTAATGCTAATCAGGTGTTGGATTATTGGTGAAATATTTTAATCAATTTTTGGTTATTTTTTATTTATTATGTAATTTTTCATGTAAATAACATAGCACTGCTTCTGTTCCCTGAGGACAAGTGTTTTAGATGTGAGATTCAGGGCTAACAAATGCACAATAGAAAAAATATACACCAAAGATTTCATATCTCTCTTTTCCACTTATAAGTACATTTTCACATCATGCAAATTCACTTTAAAGCATATGATATTTGAATCCACTGTTTATTTACAGTAACCATGTAGCACTTTTTGCTATTCTGGGTTTTTTTTAACATAAATTCCCAAATATGTATGATGCTTGCTATTTTTAAATCTAGCTGTCCATTTTCCAAAAGCCCTCAGGTTTGATATTTCAGGGTTTTTTGTTTCTCATCAATATTGTTATTGGCTGCAAATAATTGAAACTATATGGAATGAAACACCTTCCTCTACTATGCAGCACAATTTTGAAAATCTTGAGTGGCATTCAGCTACAGGATCAACTTTTTCTCCATAGTGATAAGGGACGGATTGTAAAGGTATTCAAAGAGCTGATCTTGAAATATACAATGCCATGTGAGACTTTTCAAGTGCATCTAGGCTTATAACTTTTTGAAAGTTACTTAGAAAAGTCCGGTTTTGCCTATTGCTGTTTTCATGCATGACCTCGAGCACATCATTCTGCATCTCATGTTCTTTCTCTGTAAAGTGTATACAATAATATAATAGTCCCATCTCAAATGGTAGTGTCAGGACAGAATCATTCATTGTGAAGTAGTCAGGGGCTACTTCATTGGGAGTGACTTCATCAGGCATATCTGCTGTCATGGAATGGGTGAGTCTGAGCATCATGCACAGAATGATGAATTTACCATGGGAAAATTGGGAAATTGAAGAGATGTGTTCACAGTACATCTTTGTGTCCTTGACATGTATGAGTAATACATTTCTATGCATTCCTTGCTGAGGATGTTGCAGAAAGTCAAATGTATTTTAGGCTTATATGTTTCAAAATATTCAAAACTTTATTCTCATTTAAGAAGAGATAGTTGCATGTAAAGAACAGAATTTGCATAGTTGTGCTTCAATTTAGCTACAGAAATAGCACAGTTGATCTAGCCCAATGACAAGCTTACATTTTTTTTCCCCATAAACCACAACAGCTCTTGCTTTCTGTTATTAAACGCCAGAAATTTTCAGTCATGAACACACTGTTTCTAGGGGAGCAATGTACAACAATTTAATCAATTTTCACTCTATTGAGGTATGCATCGGAAGAAGACCTGTAATAAAACCCAGTAGTTCTCACTTCTGCAGAAGTAAGTTTGTCTGTGATCACAGGTGTTTACTAATCTATAAGTACAGTGAAGATCTTCAGTTACTCATCATTTTTATCTACAAAGGTGACAGACAAGGGGCACTGCAATGCTGTATTTAAAGTCAAGGTGGCATGAAGAGCTTTTTTACCTCCTCTTATCTGAAGATATCTTTTGTGAATGACTAGTTTTGAACCAGTCTCAAAAGAGATAACTAGTTGGCTTATAGAAACATAAAGGTCAAAAACCGCTTTTTTTTCCCCCTCTGCGTGTTCTGCAGCTCAGACCTATCACTCCCTACCAATAATTTATTCCTGAAACTGCTTTGCAAAAATGTTAAAAAAAAAAGAAACTCACAAAAGGAAGCATTAAAATGTAATGCAGGTATTGGAAGTATCAGTCCAAAGAACATAAGGATATTCTTACAGTAGTTATAAAACATATATGAAACTGCAATCCCCCAAACTGTTATTGATTAAAACATGACCAGCACAAAGGCAATAAAATCCATAAAATTATGGTATATTTTTAAGTAAGGGTCACATTATATGTCATAAAATAGGATGTAGCATGTTTATCAGAGTTTTGACACTGTATTTATTAAAATAATGAATGCTAATTGCATAAGGATCTTGAGAAGCCAAACCTTGCTCCTGAAAACTGAAAACAGCCCAAATTTTCGAAATAAAATTGAATAAAAATCTTCCTCTCTTTTTAGCACACAGCACAAACAAATCTCAGTGAATTTGTATTTTCAGATATTTCCAAAGGTGGACTTTTCTGAAAGATTCGCTTGTATAATCTGTCTCACAAACGTATGTTTCATACTTGCATGACCTAATGGGAATGAGCTGCATGAATAAAGTCTGGTTCCTATGAAAGTTTTGCGAGAACACTTGCCACCCCCAGGTCACAGAGCCGCCACTGTGGTGGAATGTTGCTGCTGTGGGAGATCCTGGACCCCAAGATCAGCAGGTCACATTTAAGAGTAGGAGCAGAAATACTTGAAATACTCTGAGAAATGTCTATATCAAATTTTCTTTCATCCAAAGCCTACATATTTCACGGCTTGCTACTTCTCCTTTATCTCCAGTAACATAATATATGCCTTTTAGAAGATCAGAGTAGAAGAGATCCCGAGCAGAAAGAAAGTGGGTTCAATAGTGAGGCTGTTGTCTTGTGTATGACCGTAGACTCATACCCAGTTTTTTTTCTGAGCATGAGCTTCCAAGTTCTGTAATCATCCCACCATAAGGCTTATTCCTGAATGTTTTTGTCCTCACTATCGTAATCATGTTCAGTTGGCAACTCTTCCAAAACAGATCCCAATTCTCATTGCACAGTAAATGTTTTTTCCTATATCCATTATTTTAGAAATCAACTCATTAGACAAAATACATGATTATAAATCAAGTCTCCATTTTCATTCTAAAGCTACTAGTAAGTACAACTAAAGTACATTATTCAATTACATCAGACTAACTGGACTAACTGGAAAATCACAATGCGTAATTGATACGTTGATACAGTTCTCTGAGTCCTCTCAAATCAGTCTGCTTTTCAGACATTTGCATCTTGTTGAGAGAAACAGGAAAGATTCTCATTTCATTTAAGCTTACATTCAAACTTTGTTACTGTCCCAGACTAATAGCCTTATTAGGCTCTTTGTTTGAAAGCTTTATTATTTTGGAAGCTTACTTTGCCTTGTCGTAAACCCTAGTTCTCCTGCGAAAAAGGTAGAAACTTATATTTTTTAGATTAAAATTTAGAAGATAACTATTCTTAACCAAATAATTGAAATAGAAT
>VZSC01009401.1:131031-146676 GCA_013398225.1 Steatornis caripensis
GATACAGATACAAAAGTTGATGCAGACACAAAAGAGCTCTGCCAGGCTTTTCTGGTATTCTGCTGCTGGCCACTTTGATTACAAATATTAATAATTTTAAAATATCCTTTCCAGAATCCAACATTTTAATTCCAGTTAAGAAAGTGTTTTTTCTTTTTCTCAGTTTGAAGAATGAGGTTTCCTGACACGTTTGTTGCCACTAGAATGTACCAGCTTTTGTCAGACCAAATTTTCTGGTTTCATTACAAAAGCTGGGCAGAGTGCAATTAGTTATGTGGTCAGTGTTAATTATTGAACAGACTATTATATTTGCACAAGTCTTTAAACTTCATATAGCTAAAATGTCTTATGTTCCTTCTTTAAAGTACTCCTGAACTTAAAAACTTATTTTATTAGTTGGCAAATGAGGAGTTTGAGTAAGAGTGCCAAAAATAACTTACGATAAATAATTAAATAATTAAATTTATTTAAATTAATAAATCTTAAAACATTGTGATACTGTAAATCAAGAATTCCCACCAACTAGTGCATTGAAAATTCTATTCCATGTACGTTACTCTGGAAGTAGATAAATTTCTATAGACATCTAAGTTCATCAAGGGATTATTGAGCTATGTTAGATTAAAAATCACTCCATGAATTTCTAAGCTGTTAAGTAGTGGCAAGGGTGGAGTTGCTTCTCAAGGCTCGGTGAGCTGGGAGGTGAGCTCCAATGTGGATGGGCAATGCCCTCACCAGTGGGCTCAGCCAGGGGAGCAGAGCTGGGGGAACAGCCATGAGTCCTGCTGGCAGGCCAAGGAGCACCACATGAAGGCGAAGGATCAAGCCAGGACCAAGAAATACAAATGACAAGCCAGAAACAGGGTTGAGGACCAGCACTGCTACAGCATTCCTGATGCAAGGATTGAAGGCCCCAAGTTGAGCTGAAATGGAGTCCTGGGTAATGGCTGGGGGGTGAAAGACCCCAAGAGAGGCTAGGCAGAGACAGAAAAGGGTAAAAGTGCCCTCAGGGCCCTGACATAAAACTGCCAAATCAACACTTTAAAATATTTTTTAAAAGTGTAGCCTGATTTCCGATTAAAGAGTAAAAAAACCCCAACATTGTATGAAATCAGTCATGCTTTTTCCAAGCAACTATTGGAAAATATTTCTTTGTTGCTTGTCCAAAAATGCAGTAAAAATGTAGTTTCCTGCAGTTGTTAAACATTTTTCTGTATATGCTAAAACACTTAGCAGATATAGATTTATTAATATACAAATATATTTCAGAGATGTAATTATCTGGCAAATTCCTAGATGTATTACTTTTTCACCCTAAATTGCTTTTTCCTCAGCATTCAGGTTTAGTATAAACTCAGAAAAATCAATAATTATTCTCTTCAATAATTTAATCTATTGGATCAAGACAATTTTTTATAAAAAATACTGACTTAAATATAAGAAAAAATGTTAGCAAGACATCCATTATCTTAGGAAATATCAATCCATCTCTAACATGTCTCATGCCAGCTTTTACATATTAAACTATTTTAGAGGGCAAGGGGAATAACAGGTGGTTGTGCGTTCTGGAAGACTCACAAGGGATATGAAAGGTAAGATCATCAGCTGTACAGCAAGAATTTTTCCCTAGGACACAATAAATCTCTCTTTCTTTTTACTCTTTCCAGGTATGACTGACGTGAATTAGGATAGATTCTTTAACAATGGAGTTAAAAATACACGAATGATGATGTCTGGGAGTTTTATCCAAAGATACCAAAGTTCCATTGAAGTGCTAAAGCATTAATTTTTTTCAAAACTTCCCAAAACATTAGTATTAATCTGTGACTGCTGAAGGCCTAAATCTGAAGGATTTAAAGTGTGCTAAAGGTGTATACTGACCAATACGTTTAGATTCAAGCATAACAAACCTGTCTGTTAATATTTATGTATTATGTCTTATGATTCTGTGTTAGGAAAAAAGCAAAGCAACACAAAAGAAATAAAAAAATATTTTAAAAACATTCTTATTCACTAAAAATAAAATATCTCTTGTACTACTACTGAACTATCTGAGGTGCCTAGATACTTCTGTGGATCTGAACTGTCCTGGTATGAGCTAGGACAGAACAAATTTTTGTTTTAGAAATTTTACTTTTTGGTTAAGTCTATTCTAAGAGCCTGTACTCTCTGAAATTAACTGCATGTTTTTCAGAGAGTGTCTGTTTCTAGGAGTGATAACGTTCAATGTTTATCATTATTGCTGGAGTAACAGTAAGAATGGTATGCAGAAAGGCTCTGGATTATACTTATTCCTATGGAAACAAAGGTCTCTCCTTGGCTCTGATAACTTTCTTATGCGTTGGAAATGAAAGACCAGAAAAGGGGTCAGAACCGCGACCCCCCTATGGGGAAGAATGGACCAGACAGGTGACCCAAACCTGACCAAAGTATTCCATCCCATACGTGTCATACTCAGTATAAAGCTGAGGGATCATGAGGGTCAAGTTCTCCTGTTCTATGGTCAGTGTCTGAGGATGACTCTGTCTGATTCTTCTGCCTTCAATCTCTGTCCATGTATTCCTGAATCCAGTTCCTGTCTGCTGCTCAGTCCAGTCTGGGACTTTTCCAGGGCCTGCCCTGCAGTGCCTGGGTGTCATGATTGTTGTCAGGAGAGCTTGATATTGGTTTTGTATATACTTGTACATATTTCATTATTTTTCCTATTATTATAGTTATATTAAAGCTATTTTAATTTTTCCAACCCATAAGCCTCTTGCCCTTTGTTACATCCCGGTTCAGTTGCTGGTGCAGGAGGTTCGTGATATTCACAGACTCGAGATTAAGACACAAACGAGGTCAAATGACTTTCACCAGAGCTTTACTGTAGTTCCCCAGAAATAGTAGGGTGAGCGATAGAGTAAAGGTGGAAGTAGAGAAAAGCAGCAGTATTGTGGAGCACAGCAAGAGTATAGTCACCACCACAGGTCCGCGGCGTCCATCGGTCCTCTGGAGTCTGCAGCATCCCGCTGATCCGTGATTCTCCAGATATGACAGTGCTGAGGGTGCCCGTTCTTGTGGGACACAGTAACAGGTTATATTCTCTGTTGACTCGTGGTTCGACCTATCAGCACAGTGGTTGCCTTAGTTTCATTTGACAGGATTGTTGCATCGTCGTTATATAAGCCTCTTCAGCCTTTGTGCTTAGGGCAGTCTTGGTTTAGCATCACAAGCTTGCTCAAGCTTCCTTGCAAGCTGCCCTGTTTCTGGCTGTTCTGATAATGAAAGGTCACCTGCCCTTTGGCACATAGGTCACATATGCCAGCAGCCTGTCACGTATATCAGGCAAGCAGAAGCAGGCGAGCTTTGAGACATCTTTTTTGTCTGTTGGTCTCCTACACTCTTTTCTCTTTTCCTTCCCTTTTGGGGGAGGGAAAGGGTTAATCGAGAGTGTCTGTCCTCTGTTTAATAGTCAGTTGAAGTTAAAACTGTGANTCACCTGCCCTTTGGCACGTAGGTCACATATGCCAGCAGCCTGTGACGTATATCAGGCAAGCAGAAGCAGGCGAGCTTTGAGACATCTTTTTTGTCTGTTGGTCTCCTACACTCTTTTCTCTTTTCCTTCCCTTTTGGGGGAGGGAAAGGGTTAATCGAGAGTGTCTGTCCTCTGTTTAATAGTCAGTTGAAGTTAAAACTGTGACATGAACTTATGCACCTAACTGAGCTAAGGAACACTTGAATAAATTATTTATAGGTATTCTAAGTCAGCTAAGGTTGACACTGTCACTCCAATGGGATCAAATCAACTTCACTTTTAGGTATGTTTTCGTATTATTTTTAAAGAAAAAATTACAATAATTGATAATGCCTCAAAGTTTTGAATACTACTCAGCGCATTGTTTAGAACAATGGAAGTTCATCATCTGTATTGTTAATGGAAAACCAAAGGCAATCATAAATGCTCTCTTTAATCTAGTATGGCATTGGCAACTCTTAAGACAACCAACGGAGTTTAATGTCTCATTAAAAGCTGACTGCCAGTCATGGATCACTTATTCCTGTTTTTGGCACAACCTTGATGTAAGGAAGTAAGGAGTCAGTTATTTCCCACAATAAAGAATGTTTCAAAGGGATATGAAGCCATTCTTTAACCACTTAGCACTTCTTTAAATTAATTTTTACTCAATTTTTAAACTGCCAACATCATGGTAGTGCAAATAATGACAATCATCACATTAATTTGTGTGCTATCTTTGACTCCCAGGAATCATTGCAATTAGCAGTTTCTTAACAAACGAAAGAAGATCTCCAATCTAGTTATCATCCTCACTAGTAGTAGAAGATGTTTGAAGGGTCCAAAGCAAGAGAGCAATGATAATATTTAAAGTGTCAAATCAGCTTTTCAGTCTCTCAGTTCTTACCCAGTCCATACTTGTAGCATAACATTCCCTATGACCCTCCAAAAACTTGCATTCAGACTGAGAGACTGAACCTAGCAGTTTTGCAAATGCAATTGTAGCGTGCTGACCAGAAGAATGATTCAAACTACTCAAATATTTCATCTGCATTTCTTACTGTACTACTACGATACACTTGTTTGGTGCCTCAACTCCCTCATTCTTGCATATCACTTTGATATCTTTCACCTCATGCCCTTAGAATAATGTTGCACAGAAACACAGATTTTAATACACTGCATAGAAATTGGAGTTTGGTTGGGTCTTTTGCCTTCTCTTATCAATGGGATGTGCTATCATTCTTACCTTAGACAAAACTAGTCAAAAAAATGAAAGCAGTAACTAGAATTGTCACACACTTAAGTAACGTTAAACACATGTTAAAATGAATCCTCAGAATCATCATTATAAACCAAGCTGGTTTTATATAAGTGAATACTGTAGAATTGTGTGGCACAAATGTCTGCTTGAGATGCTGTGTTTTTAAACTAGATGTCTTCTCCCATGAAAAGGTATGTCATGTCCAATTTACGCTAGAAGGGAACTCCACAGGTTGTCTGGTCCACCCTCTGCTCAAACTAGGGCTAGCACCAATGCTAGCCTTCTTCAAAGCAATCTTATTGCTCAGGATGTTCTTCAGGTGAGTTTTGAGATGCTCTAGGAATGGAGTTTTCACAGGCTTCCAAAGCAACACTTTCCAGCAGTTAAGTGTTCCTTTCATGAAGATTTTTTGCCTTATATTTGGTTGAAAAATTCCCTTGTTGCAGCTTGTGATTGTTGACTCTGTCTTATTAAGGCGCATCATGGAGAAGAGTCTAGCTCTGCCTTCATTATAACTTCTCTTTATGTAGTGGAAGATGTACCTGCCAATGGCAGTGGGGGTGGAACAAGGCTATCTTTAAAGTTGCTTCCAACCCAAACCATTCTATGATTCTGTGAGGGTTGCAATCAGATCTTTCCTTAGCTTTCTTTTCTACAGACTAAATAAATCCAGTTTTCTCTGTTTCTCCTGGTATGTCACATGCTCAAGTTACCAAGCCATTCAATGACCTTCCTCTGGATTCTGCAGTTTGCTGATATCCTGTACACATGGTCCAAAAGTGGTCATCATATCCCATCTGTAGGCATACAAGGGCTGCAGATCTTTGAGAGAAACTGCTAGTAGGTTACTCATAATGCTACCTGACTTTGTATCTCGCTAGTTAGGTTAGTACCTTATGTCCTTGTTTGCTACATAACTCCTAGGGATCTTACATCCACGTGTCAGTACCTTTCTAATGAAGAAATACTCCTTTGCTAGCAATCATATTGGTATCATCTAAGTAAAATCTCTCAAATATTAATGATTGACTCTTTGCAGTAATAGTATTACAACTGTGTATCATGTTTAAACTAAAGATTTACTCATAAAAAAAAATAGGGCAGAGATGTTATGTGTGAATAATGCTGCCTGACAATGGAAATAACGAAGAAACATAATGATGATGGTGCACAATTCTAGTGTAATAGTTAAAGGAGTAAGCTGTATGAAGTATGAACATCTGGAACTGGAAATATCAGCAGTGAAGCTGTTGTTTTTATTTTGTGTCCTCTTACTTGCCAGAAAATTTGTTACTTTTCTCAAGTGACTTGTTACTTTTCTCAAGTGACTTCTCATGCAGATTGCATATTTTATGTCAGGACTTATCATTTATAACAACTTTAAATGTAAATCTTTTTAAAAGAATTTGCAAGTAATCTCATTCTGTTTGCGATTTCTTCCTTTAGAGCTTACTTTCTTTTTTTTTCCCCCATTCGATCAAGAAACTTTTGACAGCAAAAACTTTTGACTTTAAAAGTTTCAAGTTTTAAGGTGAAAAACTGTGTATATATAACTTACACTATCTTTAATTTCTTACCCCTACAAGTCTTTGAACATTGTAACAAACCAAAACAAAACACCCAAACCAAACCAAACAAAAAAACCCCAACACTGACTTAATATACAAATTAAATTTAAAGTTTGCTATATGGATCCTGATAGTATGTACTTTGAAGGACCTCATACTGGCCTATGTACCAAGCAGAAAATCCATAAGCTGCTTGCAATACATATGAACAACTTTTGGAAGTGATAATGTCTTTTGTGAAGCAATTGAATGGATGGAGTCCACAGGTAATATGAATAGGGTGATCTTGCTTAGAGATCATAGAGTTGAGCGAAGAAGTATCATTGCATTCAAAGAAGCATCTCAAGACAGTTTTAAAATAAATAATGTTTTGTGCATTTAAAATGGTACTTAGTTGCACTTGGGCACTGTCTGTCTTCCTTACATTTTCATCTAGTTATAATGCTGCTTTTTCTTTACTCCCTATTTATACGACTTTCATCAATGTTTTAAATTGCAAAACTCCTCAAAATGTTTACAAAGATGAAAATTTTAGAAATACCCATATCAAATGCTCTAGATCTCTGTGGATTTTTCTTCATAGCAGTTTAAATCGAGAAGAAACAATTACACAACCAAAAATCCCCAATTTTAGCTTTTTTCTTGGTAATAGTACTTGACCATCTTTTGAGAGTAGTGCCATCAGATATACCACTTTGCTACAAGATACAGATACAAATATGCACTTCATACTTCCTGTAATCGTAGTGCTAAATGAAAAAAGACTAATGAGGTGTTTAAGAGACTCCTTAAATCTCTAGGAGCCTTAAATAAAGTTATTAATTTATATCTTTACCTTAAAACAATACCTTCAATAACTTTACTATATTTTTCTATATTATTAAATTGGTAAAAGTATTAAACTTCAGAAAAACTAATTCTATAAATTGGACATACCTCCATATTTGTACAGATGTTACTTGTAATGGCTATAGAGGTTTCTTTTTCCTCAGACTTTACAGGTGCATGTTGCACGTATGTATTAAGTCTGTTGAGCATTGTTTGCAGCACCAAAAAATCAACTGACATCCAGAATGATGCTACACTCTAAGACCCTTATTTTCCTTGATGTCTAGTGGCAGATAATGCCCTCTAAGTTAATAAAAAGATTAGTGCTCAGAAATTTTCACTATTTTTTTCTCAGAAGCATTAACTCAATAGAACAATGTGTGTGTGAGTGTATTTGCACACACATGTGCATCAACACACACATCTGTTCATGTGCTGAGAGGATCTTCAGAATGGAACTAGAAGTAAAACCAGTTTGCAAGCAAGAGCAAGGGTATAGTCTATCTTGCTAGTGAGGGAAAACAAAATAAATAATTAGTCCAACTCTACAGGCCATGCAAATGGCACTGAAGCAATACGTTTATGTTTGTCTCCTGAGAGGATTAAATGGTTCTGTACGAATTTTGCTGTCATATTCATTCCCTGTGTAAATGATACTTAGGCACTATTAGGCAGAAAAGTATATTTCAAATATCTTACTGTCCTCTTTTTTTCCTTCTCATCTAGTCCCTGCATGGTTCAATAACATGGGTTGTGCAGGGCCAGCTAATTGTCATTAGATGTGTCTAGTTTTTCAGACCTATTTCTAACAGTCCTGGGATTGTAAACAATTAATTCAATAAAACAGTGCGCACAAGTTGTTTATGAGAGACAGGATGTGCAAGTAGTTGATGATAGTTTGTCACCATTCAATTGCCAGTACAGATTTAACAAAAAAAGAAGTTCACAAGGAAACAAGATGAGGATGAAAACTACCTAGAAGTTTTCTGTACATACATATCTCTATCCATGAAAGTGCACATAGTGAAGTTGAGTATCCCACACTTAATACTATATAATCTGGATTCTAAGTTTACTTTTCTGTACATGAATGTATACAAATGAGAAAAATACCCCAAACATATAACATTAATGCTAGAGCACCAGTTTAAGATGATGGAGCTCAAAGTAAAAGCTTTTATATTTCATATTTCCATGAGAGATGCTAAGTATTATGTAAGTAACTCTTTAAGACAGTTCTTTACAGTCCCGCAATACTTTCCAATATCTTATTGTAAAGTAAAGCCAACGTCTAATTTGAGATTTAGTTAATCTTTCCCCATTGAGGGATTCTTTTGTTTGTTTGTTTAGATAGGTGAATTGTTGTTACAGAGTGAGTCCAAACTGAAAATTACGAAGAAGTTGTCTGCAATAATTTAACCTTTTCCTGGTGGAGTATAGTTAGTATATAGATTTTGCATACTGCTGAGTATTGAAATACATACCTGTATTGTAGTTTCGTCATGCTGTCCATATCATTATAAGGTAAAACCTAGCACTTCATTTCTGTAAACAAATAGATATCTCAGTGCCCTTTTTGCTTGTTTAATTGCTAGTGGATCTAACATTCATGCAGTAATATTTGTTTTCAATCTACTTAATAAACTTTAGTGGGAGAAAGAGAGCCTTTGTAACTTACAAAACTGCCTGAAGACTTGTTAAGATGTTGAATTATGCAGACTGTGTGGATCAAGCCATGAGAACTGAGATGGTGAAGGTGTCAGCGTTACTGACAGACTATAGAAACAAGCTGAACAATGTAGCTTACCTGCTTGATAAATACACTGGTGTTTGCCTAGTTTAGGTTGGGATAGATTTTTATTTGGAGAAAACTTAACAGGGCTTTGACGCGTTAAAGCTACTGAGATGCCTCAAAATTTCACACAGCCCCCATGATGCCTTACTCTGTGCCAGACAGCTTGTGAATGCTGGTCACAGGAGGCTTGTTCCATATTACTTGTGTTTCCATTCAAAATTAAAATCTAGCAACAGGAGTTTTCATATAGGATATTAAATGCAGTGTGTGGGCAGGGTGGGTGTGTGGGGTGTTAGTTATTCCCTAAGTGTTATTTCCTGGTCCTACTACTGTTAAAGGATGATTATACTTTTGGGGGATGCCCAGGTGTAACCTTCATCTACTCAGACAGTAATCAGCACCTGCTAGTGATCACTAAGTACTTAAATTAACAATTTGTTTATCACTTGTTCCTGTGAGGAAAGCACTCTTCTATGTAGTAGGTGTGGTTTGTCTTTCTTTTTTACGCCTAAATGTATTTTTTTATGTCAAACTGTAACTACATTAATATTTATACATATTTGTACAAACCTAGATGACTCTAGTGGACGCAGTTTATACTTAGCTCTGGTTTACAGATTTACTCGTCTGAAAGCACTTTACAGTGGCAGGATGTTTGAAGAGCATTATTCTAACTTGGCCTTAGAACACTAGACGTGCCAACGTATTTTAATATCTTCAGTAGCTGGAGCCAAGACGGTTTTATCAGAAAGTGCTGCAGGCATCATTTTCACTGCTACTTTTCCCCTCCAAACTGAAAGAGTTTCAAGGTGGATTTTTAAATTACCTCACCCTGGGATAAAGTTGGGCCGAAATTGTTGTTGGAGTCAGTGAATCTAGTCCCCTGCTATTGCTAGGCATGATGTCACAATTTCGATAAATATGTTTTAAGATTAAATTCAATACTGCTGGTCACATACTCGCCAAGAAACTGGTGTCCTGCTCTAGGCTAACCTGCTTTAGCAGGGGCGTTGGAGTAGATGATCTCTAGAGGTCCCTTCCAACCCCTACCATTCTGTGATTCTATGATTTGCAGTAATAACTTTAAAAGTGTTAAATGTACAGTTGTAGGGAAGAAAAATAACTTAGGAGAAACAAACAAAAAACACTTAAGGCAGAAGGTACCATGCAGCAAGATCATGTTCTTAAATGTAACCACATTTGATGTTTTGTCGTCTCTTCTTCCCCATCCTTGAACAGAGGAGAAAGCAAGCCCTGGCACTGATATACTTACTCCAGTTCTACTATTTGCAGGCTTAAAGACTTTCTTTCTTATATATAGCACTCTTACCTACTTTGTGAAATGAATAAATGTATCAAGTAATCTTCTACCGTTTCGTAAAAAAATCATTGCTGTGACACTTCTAGGATTCAGACACATCTCTGGTTGACATGTTGAACAGAACACAAAGCCCAAGGCTGCCCAGGAAAGACAGTGGCTGTAGTGCTGACTTAACTTTTTTATGATACATTTCTAACTGGCTGTTTTTCCTGTTGCTTAAAATGCAGCTATATTTTAGAGACAGTGAAGAGGAAGTGAAGCCTCTGCTTTCATAATACTACTAAGAGAGAAAAAGAAGCTGCTGAGCTTTGAAAAATCCATTCATAATCCTTCAAATCTTAACCACTCCTTACAAAATAGCTAAGTAGATAACAGCTATGAACTACAACAGTGCAGTTACCTAGTTGCACTAAAACTTGATAAAGCTTCTTTTTAAAAGTATTAATTTTATTTTTTCAGGTTTCAGTAACACTGATTTAAGACAAAGTATATTTTTGTTTCTTTGCAGCCTGATGAGAAACATTGTAGAAAACCTTTTGTGTAAGAATCACAGATGCTGACAGCCAGTTGCAATAAAATTAGTATTCTAGTCGAATTCTGGCAACTGGGAGTCCCTTGACAGTGTTTTCCAGCTACAGATTTCATAGCTTGTCCTCCCATGCATTGTGAGAGAAGAAACATTACTTTCACTTTGAAACAGCTGCTGTGTTAAAGCCAGTATTTCACTCAGCACTGAAATGTAGCAGACTCCATCGTTCTCACTGAGATGCCTCTTGCTGTACTTCTGTTAAAGTACCTAGGATTATGCAGGCTGCAGGATCTGGCACGGATAGGTTACCTGGAAGTATGAAGGCCACCGCACTTAAATTGGTGTTACAGCTACTACTGTGTATGTGTAACTAATTAAAACCAAAGAAAAACAATAACAGTGGGGATTGTAAAACACTTAAGAAGCCTTTTGAATCCCTTTAAGTTCAGAATTTGATCACTAAGTCCATGAAGCAGAGTTTTATACACTTGCTGTGAAAAGTTCTATGCAGATCTAATTAATTCTTCAAAGTGAACTATTATTTGGTGGGGGGAAAAAGTATAATAATCTCACTAAATAAGTAGAAGCATTATTTTGTTACTCACCCAACTATTCTCACTTCAAGCGTGTGTAGTATCCTGTGAAGGGCTAAAGTTTTGAAATATTTTTCTCTGATTGGATTTTTCAAAATGACATACATATGCCATTAACTTTCCTCTTTTTTTTTTTTGAGATTGTATTTATTTATTTCACTTTGGTAAAATAACAAGACTACATCAAGAAGGGGGTGAATTCAAGCCTTACATCCATTAGTTTGCTTGCTGGAGAGTAATCTGCTCTGATATCCTTTATGAAATTCCAGTATTCTAGAAATGCACTTGTTAATTACCTACACTGATTGATCGTAGCTGGCTAAGTCAGTTGGTGGTACAAATTGATCTGACAATTGTCTTCACATCCATACTGTTTTTGAAAAGTTGTTCATGAGGAGACTATACAAGGTCAACTCTAATGTAATATAAAGCTCTTCCCATGACTAAAGCCAATTACCAAAACTTAAATATGACCAAATAGCAAATGGTAAGCTACCATTTTGAGTATCTGTTGAAAGAAAGATGACGAAAATACAGGTTGAAAAGAGGCATAAGAAGAAAATTGACTTTTGAGAGAGAGAGCACCACTCTACTTTGTGTATGCAGGTCTGTCCATCAGATGCTTCAAATGTTCCATGTAGATTTAGACTCCTGGAGGAGAAAAGAGTGCATGTATTGTGCTCCTGGGTATTCAGAAGTTGTTTACACACAGAAAAATACTTTCTGGCCTGACCAAATCTGAGGTTGAAAAAGATAGAGTGAGAAACTCAGTTGTTTAGTATGCAAAAAGTGAAGCCTTGTATGTTCCCTGGGTTACCAAGGATCCCTATGTACAATTATAGAACTCCTGTGCTCAGGAAATTACAGCATGTTTCTAAGTACTTAAAAGGGACAAAACCTGCGGTACTGTTACTTAATGTTATAGGAAATGTATAACGCCAGGGTTCTTAAATGATACTTTGTGTGATGTTAAATGGTTTGTTCTGTTCTAAGTTCTTGAGAAATGGTCAAACTTCCCAGAATTTCTTACAAACTTTTGAAGTGTGATAGCAACAAATTCCGGGAAGAGCTGAGAATTTGAGATATAAATAATGCAATGCAGATTTAACATTTGGCTTTCTGGTTCTAATCAGTATTGTTAAAGTTGTACAAAATGTCAGGGGTGATTTTTCCACATCATTCTGTAGAATAACTATAAGATTAGAGGTTGCAAAATAAGTTTTCAAATTAAGTAGTCAAAAGAACGCGTAACAGAAGAAGTCCAGATGAATTAAGATTAGCAATCATATGAAATCTGTAGATCAGATGTTATTAAAAGTAATGTTATAATGCTAAATACTTTATTCCAATGGGAAGCTATTTGGTTAACTCTGAAACTCCAATTACCAAAGCAGTTAGTGATATACTTGGGACGTTCTGAATTATTTCAATGCTGGTAAACTGTATATGTAAATCATGTGCAAAAAAATCCAGGGTCCCAACACAAAGTATGTTAAACTCCGTTAACCTTGAGTCTCACATTCATGGCTGCTGGCATGGCTAGAGATGCCCAATCAGTCAGGGGTATTCTGACACTCAGATAGGCTAGTAATAGTGATGATGGAAATTATTAAAATGAGCTATGTCTTACAAAACCAATAATTGAAAATGTAATCTATTGCAGCTGGGGTTGATATCTGACTAAGGGAATCACTTAGGATTTTTTTTCTATCAGACCCAGAGATTGTCAGCTTAATAAGCTTACAAATTGTAAAATAATTTCTCTGTTGGTTAGAAACCCACACATGAATCAGTACTCTCTCAGGGTCTTCGAGTATGTCTGGCTTAAGAATAAGTTTTACTTGGCTGTATATCTATCTCCGCTGTCAAGCTTGAGGATCCCCATGTAATTTTCCAAGGTGTTCAAGTTGTTTATCCCTGGTAGATGATTTTACTGTTTTTCTTACAATGTTTAACCCTGTTTATAACAAACAAGCAGCATTTTCTCTCTTTACAATAGCGTGGTTATATATATATAGTGCATGTACACACACACACACACATATGTATATATACTGTCTCTATATACAGTATAGGTACATTGTACATGTACAATGACCTGAATGTCAGTAATACAGGCAGAAAGAAAGAGGGAAGGCAGCTGGGCCTAGAGGGTTTGAAAAGGTGGTATAATTTAAATGTATTTATATACATACATATTGGCCTGTTGAGCTTGTGTTGCTGAAAGAACATATACTGAAAAAGAAAGAAAGTGACATGAAAGGTAACTCAAGGAACCATGTTTTAGGAAATCAATCAAGAAAAAGTGAAATATAACTAACAACAGATATAGAGATCTACTCTGTTATCTATTGTATGTTAAGAGAAAGGAAGGATCAGCATATTCAAATAAAGTATTTTTACTTGATAGCAGCCTAAAAGAAAAAAAAATGTATTGTGATTTTTCACAGTAAATCACTTCATTTAAATTGTTTTGGGCTGTTATTTTCACATAGGCTGCTATGTTCTATTTCAGTTTCTACTGAGGCTTACAATAAACTACCCAGCTTCTTAGCATTTTTCAGTATTTATCTCCATAATTCTTTACCCATAAAGATCTTGATTAAAATTCATTTATGGATCTCTAAAAAAATTACTTTAGGCTAAGAATATTTTTATACACAAAGAAAAATGTGGTTAATTCCATCCCTCCCTCAGCCCCGTATTTTAAAGTCAGTCCAAGTAACACACACTTTTTAAAAGGAAGTATCTCTTACTGCACCACATGTTGTTCCATTGCTTTGATGCCAGTGGTAGGTGGCCAGCTCTTTACAAAGCACTGAATCTGTGATACATTTGTGTTATTCACACAATTGCTTTTAATGAGCTCGCTCTGAGCCAAAGGTATCAATGTCTCTGTGCTGTGGTGTACACGATGACATAATTGTTTCCTGCCTAATAAGCTATAATGAGAACCACATGGACTATAGAAATCTAATTTGCAACCTAAGTGACCATTTTGACCATGAATTGAAGATATTGCCACATGGAAAACAAAGGTCTGAACTACATGGTAGTGGCATGCTCTCTGCCTCGAACAGTAAAAAGCATCGTCTGCCAACAAATGAAAGTGCTTCTGGGATACGATTACAGAAGAGCAATATAAGATTCATGCTGTATATCTCCTTAGAATAGAAGCAATTTATCAGTGACTGTGACAAGATAAACTCAAGTTTTATTGTTGTTTGCATGCTGTTCAGGCCAGATGAGTAAGTTAAGCAAAATAAGTAAAACAGTTGTTTTAAAACGTGAAACAGGTATCATGAAACACTGAACTGCTTTCAGTGTTACTCTTAAGTATATGCAATTTAACCCTGCTAAGCTATTGCAGACCCTTGGATTGTATAAGCTTTTTCCACCTTCATGAATAACATAAAAGTGAAGATGCAGTTGGGTATTTCAGACACACGATCTTTTTTTAAACGCTTAGAGCTTTTGTTTCACTTAACAGTACAGAAGAACTACCTTTTCTTGTACCTCCATTTAAAAGATAGTTGAGCGTGTAAAAGTACATCTTTCCAGGCACCTCCAAGTAAAATGAGAAGTATGACTGAACTGGTTTTTACACGCTGAATGTCACCACTGCTCAAGTGAATCAAAAGTTAAGTAGTTTTTTTTTACTAGGCAACATGGTGTTTTACAAGAGATTAATACTGACTGCTAAAACATGTGCACTAATTGCATTTTCCTGCAGATTTGTTAACTTCTGAAGAAATGTTTAATTAAAACACTGATAATGCCATTTTAAAGGTTTTTTGATTTTTTTAAAGAAGACGGTGCAGTCAAAGCTGTTATGTTGCTTTTTGTGCTAGTTTTGGCTGGAATAGAGTTAATTTTCCTCATAGTAGCTGGCTGGCACTATGTTTCGGATTTGTGCTGGAAACGGTGTTGATAATGCAGTGATGTCGTAGTTAATGCTCAGCAGTGCTTACACAGAGCCAAGGCCTTTTCTGCTTCTCACACCACTCCAACAGAGAGGAGGCTGGGGGTGCACAAGAAGTTGGGAGGAGACACAGCTGGGACAGCTGACCCAAACAGGCCACAGGGATATTCCATACCATAATGCATCATGCTCAGCAATATAAAGCTGGGGGAACAAGAAGGAAGGGGGGGACATTCAGAGTGATGGCATTTGTGTTCCTGAGTAACTGTTATGCATGATGGAGCCCTGCTTTCCTGGAGATGGCTGAACACCTGCTTGCTGATGGGAAGTGG